>JASDQU010738295.1:66662-91268 GCA_032191745.1 Picea mariana
ATTCTATGCATTTGGCTAGGTACTCAGCTATGTCTTTTTTCAACCCAGGCCAGTAGAATTGTTTCCTAGTGGCCGTGATCATTTTCTGGTATCCTGGATGACCAGAATAGGGTCTTTTATGTAGTTCATCTAGTATGAACCTCTTCAAGTCGTCATAGTCTAGGATATACAATCTTCTTCGGTAAGTGAGCAGACCTTCTTCCATCATCTGGTAGCCTCCATACTTTATCCTTGTGGGTTCTTGCTGTAGGTACAAGGTCATGGTCTGGAAGAATGTGTCTGTCTCTTGTGCATTTCTGACTATTTCCTTGACATCTGTCTTGTAGGTTCTTACCACTGCTAGGTTAATTGTTTTCATGCTTCTGCTAAGGGCATCAACCACCCTATTTTATTTTCCTTTAATGTGTTTGATTTCGAAATCAAACTCGCTGAGGAGGGCCATCCACCTAGCTTGTCTGGCATTGAGATTTGGTTGGTCAAACAGATATCGCAATCCACAGTGGTCTGTCATAAGTACAAATTTTCTTCCCAGGAGGTAATGCCTCCACATTTTCAAGGCATGCACTATGGCAGCCAACTCTAGATCATGGGTTACATAGTTGACTTCGTGCTCATTCAATTTTCGGGATTCATAGTAGACCACACTTCCTCCTTGCATAAGGACTCCTCTGAGCCCTTCCTTATAGGCATTTGTGCACATGAGGAAGTTGACTTTGGAATTGACGATCTTCAACATGGGTGCATGGGTCAGTAGATGTTTCAGGGTTTGAAATCTTTCTTCACTTTTTTGTGTCCATGTGAATTTTGTCCCCTTCTTCTGGAGGGTAGTGATTGGACACCCAATCTTGGAAAATCCTTTTATAAATCTCCTATAGTATCTTGCTAATCCCATAAAGGATCTGATATCTGAAACTTCCTTCGGGGTAGGCCATTCCATGATAGACCTGATCTTGTCAGGGTATACTGCTACCCCTTCTTCGAATAGGACATTTCCCAAGTAATCTATTTTCTTTTGGAAGAAGTCACACTTGCTAAATTTGGCATAGAGTTGATGTTCTCTCAGCACTTGAAGCACAAGCCGAAGGTGTTCCTCATGTTCCTCTTCATTCTTGGAGTAAATCAATATGTCATTGATAAAAACCAACACAAATTTGTCTAGGAATTTGTTGAGTACATTGTTCATCAAGCACATGAAAGTGGCAGGGGCATTGGTTAACCCAAATGGCACTACCACAAACTCATAGTGACCATACCTCGTCTGGAAGGTAGTTTTATGGATGTCTTCACCCTTGATTCAGACTTTATGGTATCCCGACCTCAAGTCAATCTTTGAGAAAATAGACGCACCCCCCAATTGATCGAACATGTCATTGATCCTGGGCAAGGGGTACTTGTTCTTTATGGTTACCTTATTGAGTTATCTATAATCTATACACAGTCTAAGGGTACCGTCCTTCTTTTTCACAAATAGGATTGGTGCTCCCCATGGAGACATGCTGGGCCAGATATAGCCCTTATCCATCATTTCTCTCAATTGCAATTTGAGTTCAACTAGTTCAGGTGTGCTCATTCGGTAGGGTGTCCTAGACACCGGCACCGCTCTCGGTGCAAGTTCTATCAAGAAGTCAATGTCCCTTCTCGGAGGTAGACTCGGTACCTCTTCCAAAAATACATCTTTGTATTCTCTCAGGGTAGGGTGGTCTTCGAGGCTTGGTGTTTTGCCTTCAATTGTTTTCAACACCTGTATTGCATATAGGGGACATCATTTTCTGCAATATTTTCTCATTTGAAGCCCTGATATATGTCTCACTGAGACAGGTTTTTGGATCCCTTGAAGGGTTATCCTCCTTCCTTCTTTATTTACACATTCCAAGGTTTTATGGTAATAGTCTAGTTTGGCTTTATGGGAGGCTAGCCAGTCCATACCAATCAACAGATCATACGATCCCAGGGGTAATACGTTAAGGGTTACTTGGGTGGGGAATTTGCCCATAATGCATTGGCAGGTTGGTATCACCTCCGCTACTCTTCTTTTAGTGCCAGTGGATAACTGTACCAACCATGGATTGGCATTTTTACGTGGCTGTAGTTTACATTTTTCAACAACCTTAGGGGCTATATAACTCAAATTTGAACCAGGGTCAATCAGAATAGACACTAGATGGTTGGTGATCATACCTTTGGTTCCACCACTGAAGCTTGGTGGTTAGCTTGGTTATTATCCAAGGCTGCATAAATTTGCAGCACACCCTTGGCCACGTCATTGATGGTGGTAGCTTATTGAACGTTGTAAATTCTCCAGCTTTTCTATTGTCAGTGTGGGCAGTCCCTCAGTAGGTGTTCTTCTCCACAACCCCAACATTTCAAAGGTTCTCTCTTTGGGTTATCAGTCCTTACTGGGGCAAATCTAGAAAGTTTATTTCCGCTCAAGGAGGGAAAGTTCTACTGGTGTACACTTTGGGCTGGGAAGATCATCATTGGGTTCTTTTTATAGTCCTTAAATTGGGGATTTAAACCCCTTTTTCTATAATCCTGAATTATTCTTCTGCTTCCAGCCTTTGTGAGGTCTTGTCCGATGCCCAAGTTGTTCATAACAATATCTTGCCTTTAGGATAGTATCTTCTAGGGTCTTTGGTTCTTCAAATTGAATCCTATTCTGTTAGTCCTTGGGTAGTCCACTGATGAATCGTTGCACCTTTTCCTTTTCTTCTTTTATGTAGGGTACATACCTCAACAACTCGAGGAATTTGCTGACATATTCCTCTATGGTGAGTTTCCCCAGTTTGAGTTCATAGAATTCTTTAGTCTTTTCGTCGAAATATTTTTCCGACAGATACTTCTTCCGGAAGTATTTCTCAAACCATTCCCAAGACACGTCCTCTTCGTGAACTCCTTTCACATTCTTAAGGTCTTCCCACCAAATGGAAGCCTTTCCGTTCAAGTTAAAGGTGGCCACTCGGGCCTTCAAATTTTCTGAGAAGTCATGGACTCTGAAATACTTCTTTAGTCCAATTAGCCAGGCCTCTGCTTGCTCTCCCTTCTTTATTTCACCATCGAAGGAGGGTGGTTTGGACTTCCTGAATTCTTTGAATTTATGACCCTTGGAAATATTTCGCTTCTTCTATCTTCTTTGGGAATAGGAACTAGTTCTGCTTCTAAACGAGCCCTTCGAACCACCAACTTCCTTCCTAGAGGAATCGTCCACCGCTTTTCCTTTACCTCTGGGATGGACCTTTTTCGAGGTGCTCCTATCAGTGTGGCCACTGATAAGACCATGTTTCTATACCTCAGGTTCATGTTGCATTTGTCTTTGTAGGTCGGATAAGCTCTGCAGTAAAACTACATTAATTTCTATTTTCTTCTCTTGTTCTTTCATCATCCTCTCATTATCATCCTTGCAGCTTTGTAATTCGACCATGAGGCTTCTCACAGTCTTAGCTAGATTTGGAGGGGTCCCTACCACCCTCCTTTAGTCAGAATCTTTATCTCTATTGTGGGAGCCCTCCCCCACTTCATGGTGAGTCACCATTCTATATGTCTGGAATTTCCCACGGTTGATCTTCCGCTTGTGTGAAAAAGAAAAAACGTTGGTTGTTAGTCAATGTTTATATTCATTTATAACCAATACATAACTCATATTTTTCACATGCATATGCACAATAGGAGTTTTCATTCTTAACCTGACTTGTGATTAAGGGGGTTAAGATAGAGGGTTACTCTTTTTAGGAGTACTCCGAATGGAATCTCTGCACAACCCATTCATGAGCCCAAGCAGGCCAAGTGTTGTAACCATGCTCTGATACCAATTTGTAACACACCCACTTCATGGGCTAAAAATTTTCTCCCTTTTAATTTCTTCTTCATTGTCAGGGGACAGAGTTCTTGAATTATCACGAGGTTCTAGCGTAGGCTAGGTCTTCCAATCGGGACTTTCACCTAGCCAATTCACGAGT
The DNA here is from genome assembly GCA_032191745.1 of Picea mariana. Taxonomy (NCBI): domain Eukaryota; kingdom Viridiplantae; phylum Streptophyta; class Pinopsida; order Pinales; family Pinaceae; genus Picea; species Picea mariana. The sequence continues at coordinate 70,616 of JASDQU010738295.1, forward strand.
TCTTTTGTTGAAAATCCATCGTGTACAATTCACACACCAAGTGTAGGATTTACTTCCACGTGTCCATCGGTTGTGATCCTGGGCTAAGTCAAGAGGCACCTTTCCCATTTCAGGACTTCGGAGACCAGGATTTCAAAATGCACGGAAGTCGAATCCTTCGACACCCTAAAACCTGAAATCCTAGTCAAACCAAGACTTATCTAGGATTTCGCTTATCGGGACTTCACGTACCGAGATTTCGCGATGTATGGAGATGAGGGTTCATACCTTTCAGTTTCCTGGGTGTCACAACACTGAAGCCCATATATCTACTAGGCTCATTTCGGGGTTTCGCTAGTCGGGAGTTCACGATATGCGAGGATGAGAGGCCTCGCATCTAGGATATTCGGAAGCCGAAACACTGAAGCTCATATTAATCCATTCAACTCACTTCGTGGTTTCGCAAGTCGGGATTTTTCGAGGTGCAATGACAAGAGGTCTCGTAATTGAGTTTCTCGAGAGCTGAAGCTCTGAAGCTCATGTATATACGCTATGCTCGTTTCGCGGTTTCGCAAGTCAGGATTTCGCAATGTGCGATGACAAGAAGTCTTGCATCTGAGTTTCCCGGGAGTTTAAACTACGATACACTGATATATGTGTGTGTATATATATATACACACACACAACGCTAAGTATTTTCAGGGTTTCGCAACTGGCGAATACAAGGGACTGGCCCTTGGGTTTCCCGGTTACCGAAACACCGAAACACCAAGGCTTATCCACGCTAGACCTTTTTGGGGTTTCATACTTCGAGATTTCGTGACTAGCGGTTCCAGGTGAACTTACCCTTAGGTATCCCGGGTGCCGAAACACCGAAACATCAAGACTCTAATCCCCGCTGGACTATTTCGGGGTTTCGCTAATCGGGATTTCGGGACAGGCGAGTACAAGGGAAGTTACCCTTACGTGTCCCGGGTACCGAAACGTCGAAACATCACAACTCATCCATGCTAGTTCACTTCAGGGTCCCGCTAATCGAGATTTCAGGATTTTCGAGTGCAAGGAATCTTACCCTTAGGTGTCCTGGATGCCAAAACACTGAAACATCAGATTCTAATCATGCTATACTCATTTCGGGGTTTCGCAAGTCGATATTTTGCGTCTGGAAAATACAAGAAAATGGACCCTTGGGTTTCTCGGTTGCCGAAACACCGAAATACCAATCTCTAAGAGACCCACTCTCTCTCGTGCAAGGTTTTAAAACATAGGCCTTAAAGTCCTTCGATGGGTTCCTGGGTAGATTTTCACCAAGTTTTATGACCAGACTGAGAGGTCTTCTTAAATCCCTAAGTTGTTAACTTCTGTGATAGATGATAAGAAAATTCAAGATTTTTGTAAGGTGGTAGTCCTTTCAGGGGACATACCCCAGCTTTGGAATGTAAGGTAACAATCTCGAAAGGGTGTCCCTATGGGGAATCTATCCAGGGAAACATTAGAGGTAAATAAGGGAAACAAATCTTCCGAGAGAAGACTTGAAAGATGACTTCATTCAAATACATATATCTATATATATATATATATATAAACCAAATGTGGTCATTCCAACATAAGCATGCAACTACCATTTCCGATCAAAACACCATGCAGACATTTCTACACAGAAACCATTCGTAAGTGTTCAAACCATGAGCATATATTCCAAGATATACAATGCAACACACAAGATATAAACACTTATCAAAAAACACCAGGTGATGCAACTGTTGAGAGGGCTGCTTGTTTCCACCCAACCGTAGGATCAGTGGTTCCAAATGGATTTACCACTAGCCACCCCCGAGATTAGACTATGATGTTGTGAGACTAAGTCTTTGTTCGTCAGAAGTCAAGAAGGAAGGTTACTCTCCTTCTTCTCTGCTTATCAATCACTCTGTATATTTTTCCAGAGTCCTTCCGATTTCTCCCCTCTTGTGATCTCTGTCACGACTGCCCCCTTCCCACACCTCTTTCCTGCCTTTTCTTTTTTCGGAGAGGTTATGTGTGGCACGAACTTCCCCGTAGTGGTTAGGTCTGAGGCTTCCACATATGGGCGGTTCACCCCCATCCTTCATTAACTCATGAGGAGCCTCTTCACCTACCAACTTGGGGAGTAATTGATTTCGGGGCCAGCAAGCCGCTCTTGATCTTCGGGCCAGTGAAGACCAAATACGATATCGGTTTCGATGGAAGTTAACGCCACCATTCCAGGTGCCTTCCACCACCTTTCATCAGCCATCATGGTATCTTTTAGCACATCCCCCTCCCATCAATCCTGCAACATATATTCATAACATTATTTATATTCGTCGACCTTTTATACTAAGGTCCATTCAAAATCACACATTCACATCTTTGAGTCTGCCATAGTTCTTGGCCCGTACAGTTATTTTTACAAACTGGGGGAAACAGGGTGTTACATATTCATCACAAGCCTAATTCTCTTTTATGATAGTAGGGTATTATTGTAGACAACAATATTCAGGGCTGAATCAAATCATTCAGACACTTGTTTTTCAGAGGTGTTGATCTATCTTTGATAGTCTGTGTAGACTTGTATTTTTGTGAATTATTTTTCACAACTGATAAAGGCTATTGTGCAGAGTCGAATGGGAAGCAATCTGTGGCAAGCTGATCCATATTTTAGAGTTTAGTTTTGGTTTTCTGTTAGAGGTCCTTTTGTATGTTCCATCGAGGATGTCTAAGTTTGACTTTGGTCCAAGATTTCTGTATGAGATTTTGTAAAGAAAATGACTCTTTGGTGAATTGGAATGAAATAAAGGATTTATTTATGTCTCAGCTATATTGATTATCATATTGGTGTCTTTACTTATGTTCTTACATTTATTTCAACAACTGTTATATTCAAAAAATTACATAAAAAGTAAATTTCCAGCAAGCTTTTTGTTGATAAAAGATTATCCTAAGCACTTGTAATTAATACTTGTGAGTTAGGATGTTATTTTTGTTGGCTGTAAACATAGGTTGATATTCCCATATACTTTTCTTTAGCCAAGTAAAGTCTGAAAATGATTGAGTAAGATAATTTCATATATTTTCCTCAACATTTATTTGGCGACCATACTAGGGAGATCTTCGATATCTCTCTGGTTAAATTTTTATACTCGATTTTCATCGATACATATTTCTTTTTCTGAAATTGATTCTTTGACTATTTTTCTATTAATGATTGTTCATGTTGCAAGGCAACCCAAACTTGAGCCCGATCTCCAAGACCAGACCCACATTGCTTTGAACTTGTTTTATACTATTTTAGACATTACGAGGACCCGTGTTGAGCTTAACCATTCTTGGGCAGAAATTGAATGAGATATTAGTGTTCAAGAAGAATTTGAAGCTAGACATAGGCAGCCTAGAAATCAACAGTAACCCTTTGTTTCTTCAGTTTTGGCCTTTCTTTCATATCCTTAGATTCTCATGCTTCTAGAAGAAGAAAAGGCTTGTCACCTGAAATCAATCCTATTGCTGAAATAGGAAGAAGAAACGTAGTGTTATCTGTCCAACAAAGTTCTCTAAGGAGGACCTTATCCGATTCATCCTACTCATCTTTCTTTCCCTCACCTATCACCCACAGGGTGGCATCTAGTGGAGGCTCCGCTGGCATTGGAAGTGCTTCATCTTCTCAATATTCATTGTCATTAGTGATTGGTAGCTTATATAGCCACCATATCCCTATCCAATCTACCACAAACCACACCAAAGTCATAAAACAATATGGACTTTTTTAGTTCGAAGAAGATGCCACAACCACACCGTGGCATGTGTCCTCTCCTCTTAACTTAGTGCCTGCTACTCACCCACTTCCGAAGTTTAAAGAGCACTTTCCTAAGTTTTCAGGAAAAAACACTGTCAGTACAAATGAACACATAGTGGAGTTTATAATGCTTGTCATAACATAGGGGCTAATGACAATGACACTTGCATGTGCTTTTTCATCAATTCCTCTGAAGGAAAGGCTATGGCCAATTTCTTTGACTTTCCTCCTAATTTCCTATCTACTTGGAAGGAGTTAATCTATTGGTTCTAATCCAGTTATGGGCAATTTAAAAGTCTTGCCAAGAATTTAAGGGAACACAATAACATCACTTATAAATATGGTGATACCATCAAGTCTTTCAACTTACATTTCACCAAATTGTACAATCAAAGCCCTAAACTTATTATCCCTTAGAACCAAGCCACTTTCATGCATTACTATAATGCATTTCCTTCTCCCTACCGTCATAGGCTTGAGGAAAAATCCATTGATAATCTCGGTTCCTCTCTACATRCTTTCTCAGAGTATGAAGAACAACTTGAAAGAGTTGGTCTTCCCCAGGGAGAATCAGTTAGAAAAACATACATGTCCACTCTCTTACAACTAGTGCAAGATATGAACAATTGTATTATAGCATTCGAGTGGAAGAGTATTGTGTCCCCTCTCACCCCTTGAGCTTCATCCTCTTYTGCACCCCTTTTAGGAATCCGGTTGAAAACATTTTTTCAGCCTAAAACTATCCTACCTTGGAGTTGGTGTAACTTTTGCGAGGAGCACCACGAAGAAACCACATGTGAGGTAAAGAAGAGTGCCARAGTTAATATGTTTGGTAAGAGACCATAATCTACTATTGTTGTCCTAGAATTTTCRGAGGCAKATGATGTCATGGTTGTTAATACTAGGAACAAATCATATGCTCCTAACGGTAAGTTTGACCCTCCTCGCAGTTCTTCTAGCCCGAGCTCGTCCTCAACCACTACTACACCTCAGGTTCCTAAAATTCCTGAGAGTCAAAGAATTACTCACCCTCTTCCCTCTTCCAAATACAATATCTTGAATAAATTGGCCAACATCAAAGCAGATGCAACCATCCTAGACATTGTTTTCATCCCTGAACAACAGATGCATCTGAAACAATTCATGGAAGGAAAAGGTTTCGTTGTAGCCAATCTTTCCGAAGAGGTAGAAAAATAAGATTCTTCTGTAAATAAAGTAGGTGTACTTAACTTTAGATACCCTGTAAAAAACATCCTTTTTATATTTTTGTAAATATCATAGATAAGATTTCCCATTGTTGCCTCATTGATGGTGGTTCAGGCCTAAGTGCGATGTCAAAGATTATTATGGAAGAGCTAGGCTTGTCTTGTATAGATGAAAACGCCAGAAGCATGCTCTCTTATAATAGTCTACAACAAAAGACCATAGGTGAGATTAAATATGTGACCTTGGTTTTTTGCACTCATCCTTAGATAAGGATGACCCTCAATATTCAGGTAATCAATATGCCAATAATAAATTACTCAATCATCTTAGGAAGAGATTGGAAAGCCTCAACCAGTGGATACCTCTCACTCGATGAAACACATTTGTCTGTTCCTCAGAATGAAAAAAATAGTATAGTCCTTCAAGAAGGAAGGATATCACCCTACATAGAGTGTCCCATAGCCCAACGTAAACTAAATCGAAGAGGAATTAGGAGTGTATTCCATCTTTACCGAGGAAGATAACATTCCCATGGAACAAATTGATTTAGATGATGGCATGTGGCACATGCACTTTGATGGTTCATGCTCAAATGAGGGTAACAAAGCTAGCATTATCTTGATTTATCCTATAGGAAAACCCATAACTTTTCTTATCAGTTGGAGTTCTCTTGCACCAACAATGTCACTGAATTCAAAGCCTTGTTATTAGGCATTGAAAACGCTTATAATATTGGATGTGGTCGCCTTTCAGTTTTCGGGGATTCCGAGCTTGTTGTGAATCTTGTGCGTAAAATTTACTCTCCTAGAAACAATTTGATGAAACGATACACACAAACTGTTTGGGCACTTATCTCAAACCTTTTATCTTTTAACATCACCCATGTTAAAAGGGAGTTAAATTCAATGGCCAATCGGTTAGCAGTTTTTGCAGCCTCCCCTAATTGACAACTTCTTGCACACATACCTGATTGTACATTTCAATCCCTATATCATCCACATATTCTCGAAAATATAGAATATTGGCAGGTCTTCCCTAATGATGAGATAATTTGTGCTTTTACTCAAAATGAACCTTTTAAACCTAAGGAAATTATATCAATATAAGATAACAAGATTCCTAAAGGCTTGACTCCTCTAGAGAGTTCATTTTCTTCGAGTGATGTAGGAAACAAGGGGGAAAAAAAAAAGAGTTGAAAAGAAAGGTGGGTGAAACCATCTCCTTGAACATTGGGGCACCCGAGACTCCAAAGAATGTAAAAATAGGTGTTAGATGTTCATACAAAGAGAAGGAGAAGTCTGCCAAGTTGCTTGGTGAATTTCAAGATTTTTTTTCTTGGTCTTATGAGAATCTTCATGGTTTTGATCCTGGCCTTATACAATATGCCATTCCCTTTCAGGAAAGCATAAAACCAATTAGGAAAAAAAAAAGACCTATCAACCCTGCGCTAGAAGCAACTATTCGAAAGGAGTTGGAAAAACTTTTGAAGGCTAGAATCATCTTTCCAGTCAAATATTCTGAATGGGTCTCAAATCTAGTTCCCATTCAGAAAAAAACTGGTCAAATTAGATTGTGCATTGATTTTTGTGCATTAAATCGAGCTAGTATAAAGGATCACTTTCCTCTCCCCAACATGGAAATGATTTTGCAGCAAGTTGTAGGGTCACAAATGATGTCCTTACTTGACAGGTTTTACGGTTACAATCAAATCAAGGTAAAAAGGGTAGATAAAGATAAAACCACCTTTACTACTTGTTGGGGCACCTTTGCTTATGAACATATGCCTTTTGGTTTATCTAATGCAGGTGCCACCTTTAAAATAGATATGCAATTAGATTTTGACGATTTGATCGATAAGATCATTCAGATCTACCTTGATGATTTAACAATATACTCTAAAATTCGATCAGATCATTTTGGTCATTTGAGAAAATTTCTCATGCGATGTAGGAAATTTGGCATTTCTCTAAATCCTTCCAAGTCCATTTTCGGTGTTACCGAGGGAAAAATCCTAGGACACGTCGTCTTCGATTCATGCATAAGCATTGATCCTGAAAGTATTGTTTCTATCCTTAATCTTTCTGCTCCTACCTCCAAGAAAGAGGTTCAAGATTTTATGGGGGTTATTAACTTTGCCCGTAGTTTTGTCCCAGATTTTGTGGTGATGGTAAAGCCAATCCATAATCTACTTAAGCAAGATCATTATTTTTCTTGGACAAATGATGTCGAAAATGATTTTGAAGAGATTAAGAAAGCAATCAGTTCCACACCGGTTTTGGTGAATCTGGATTTTGAGAAGGAATTCACGATATATACTAATGCCACCAAGGAGGCAATTTCTGCTGTCCTTATGCAAAATGATGACCAAGGAAATGAAAAAACTGTGGCTTACATGAGTCAAAGTTTGTCTGATGATGAATTTAAATACTCTTTTATTGAGAAACATTCTTTTTCTCTTGTTAGAGCTATTGAAACGTTTCACAACTACATCTTAGGTAAGCATACGTTGGTAAATGTCTCTTTACCTCCTGTCAAATTTTTTCTCTCACAGACTTATCTTTCAGGGAAGCTTGCACATTGGCTTGCCAAAATCCAAGAGCATGATTTAAACATCGTGACTTCTACCAAAATTAAGGGACATGACCTAACCCTTCACTTGGCTCAGCATGTTGAGAATGGAGAAGAATTTGATGAAGAGGATAATTCCCTTTCATCTCTCTTTTACATTGACGATCAAATCCTCCCTGTGTCTGAACATCCTTGGTACATGAATTTGGTTTATTATTTATAGAACCAAAGATGTCCAGATAACTTAGACACTCACCAAAGGAGAAGACTTTGTCTTGAATCTACAAGATATATCATTATAGGAGACTTCTTATTTCGAAGATCAATTGATGGTGTGTTGCTTCGTTGTGTGAATCTGAAGATGCACATAAATTGTTACAAGAAGCTCATAGTTCTTCAAGCTCTGTCATTCATGTAGGAGGTCATTTTTCCACAAAAACCATTGCTTTCAAGATTATTAGAAAATGATATTATTGGCCTTCAATATTTCATGACTATTATGTTTTTTCGAGGTCTTGTGACAAGTGCCAAAAATTTTCTGGGAAATAACATCTTTCATCCATGCCATTACAACCCATCCTACCAGATTTTCTCTTTTCAAAGTGGGGATTGGATTTTATTGGTCCTATTAACCCTCCTTCTTCAACTAGGCAAGTTTTTGTTTTGACAGCCATAGACTATTTTACAAAATGGGTTGAATATGTCCCACTTAAACATTCCACAGATGATCAGGGGATTTCTTTCCTTCAAAACAATATTTTTTCTAGATTTGGTCTTCCATTGGAAATTATTACAAACAATGGTCCCGCTTTCATTTCTGCTAAGCTGACTCAGTTTTTAGCCAAGTTGGGGGTTAAAAATTTCACCTCATCAACTTATTATCCCTAAGGAAATGGGAAAGTCGAGTCCACCAACAAAAATCTGGTAATAATAATCAAAAGGCTCATCGAATATAGGCCTCCTCGGTGGAACACTCTCCTCACTTATGCCCTTTGGGTAGATCAAACTACCGCTAAAATAAACATTGGTTGTACTCCTTTTCAACTGGTTTATGGTCAAGAATCCCTCTTGCCAACAGAGCTGAAGCTTTCTTCCTTAAGGTTGATGCTACAGATCAAAGAAATAAATTATTTAGATGTTTCACAAAGGGTAAATACACTACTAGCTTTGGAAGAACAAAGGATGTTTTCTTTGGATAATATTAAAAGGAGACAACAAATAGTTAAGAAATATTTCAACAAGAGTGCCAAAACTATCAAGTTTAAGGTCAATGAAAAAGTTTTTCTATGGGATTCAACTGACGTTGATAGGGGAAGACATTGAAAATTTCAGAAATTATGGTTGGGTCCTTTCAAAATCGCTTTTGTCTTAGGTACAAATTCTTACATTCTAAAAGATTTGCAGGAGTGAGTTTTTTCCTACAACACTAACGGTTCTCACTTAAAGCATTATGTGAAACCAACTTGAAAAGCTCTAACGCTGTATGGATTTCCTGTATTTTAATAGTCTAGCTCTATTTTTAGGTTTTCGTTCTTTTTTCTGCTTACAATAGTTGTTTTATGTTTGAGCATTTCCTATTGCTTTTACTTTTATGTCACTTTATTTCTGCTATTTTAATCTTTTTGCAATTTTTTCTGTTGGACTTTGTATTTGGTCATATTTTAGTTTTAGTAGAGAATAAGATGTTGGATACTATTTTCCACAGTGACACCCCTGCAAAGAATTGTTAGTCAATAATAATCAAGATTACACAGCTGTTATGATGTCTTCCCTGAAGGGACCTTGAAATTGTTATATATTTCCACTTTTGTCTTATAAAGAATTGGTTATCTCTTACGTCTTCTCTCCATTTCTTCATCCATTGAGATTTTAAGAGAAAATCTGGAAATTTTCCTCCTTAAAAGTTAAAGAGCAGATTCCAGTCTATGGATTATGCATACAGTGGTAAAACCTCTCATACTTAACATTTTTCATGAGTTATTCCCAAATTCCGGGTCATCTTTCCATTAAATCCGCTCACTTCCCCCTATTGCATAATCTTCTTGGTTATATTTTCTTGACTTTCTTCTCTTGGTCTGTGAAACCATGAGTCATGAGTTCTAAATTTGTTGAATTTTTTTTTTCCCGTGGAGTCACCAGTTTGTTGAACATTAAATTCGCAAAGTGTTGCTAAAGCCTATTATTATAAAAGCTAAATAATACTAGTAGGTGGGACCCCCTCGTAGATTGGAGATCAAGTCTGGTGTTTATTAGATGTTATGTTATTGTTCGACACCATTTTCATGGTTGACGATATCTTTCTTTATTGGATAATGGATCAGGTGTATTATACATGGCTCCCTTGTTGTTCCAAGCTCAAGTTTATACCAAAGTTTTTCATGGTTATCATTGCTTACTATTCTTGGATCTATTACTTATAACACCTACAACAGACACATGTTAGTAACAACAAATGAAAATAAATTAAAAGAATAAATTGTCCTATACTAACATGATATACTATATACATTGAAAATATTGTGGCAAATCCTAGCCAACATAGGATAGCCTTATGAGTTATCGAGGTTGTATATAGCATAGTTGGTATGCATTTCTGTATAGTGGAGATGGTAATATGTGGTATGGGTGGTGCTCTTGGGAATTAAAGATTGTTGGTTCAAAGTGGATGATTTTTTTGATTAGTAGTTGGCGTGTGCTAAGAATTGAATGAACTTGAGGTAGGTAAGTGATGTGCATTTACTGCACATCACCTTTATCCCTACCATTGAATTCCACCCTCGTAAGGTTGTTATCCAAACATCACTGCTATGGTTATGCTCTGATTTCTCAGCGAGGAGGAACCGCCCTATTGACTCACATTTTAAGACATTCAATTACAAGTATTTTATTTTTTTTGGCCCTTCATGAGTCTACTTTGGTTATGAAATGGATGTTGGATCAGGTGTGTTAGTTTGTGCTTTCCTTAAGTATTGCGATTGTGTAAAATGGTGATTGTGAATGAAAAAGTTGATGATTCTCTTTGAAATGATGTTGAAGTTATAGCATTACTAGTTATCCTGGGGCGTTAGCAGTCATAAGACATCTCTGATTACCCTTGTTGGTTTACTTAGATGATTCTTGTTGGTCTCAATGGGCTATCTTCACGATTTCATATTGATGTATTCGATTTGTGGGATTTTATGGGGTTTAATGATGGAAGCATTCCTGTCACCACGCATTGTGCATCTGGGAATTTGGTTGTTTTCATCGCAAAAGGTCACGAAATGGGTTTTCCATGTTCTTACTCGAACTTGTCTTCACCTCTGTGCGATGGTTGTTTGATCGAAGAGCACGAGGGTTATACCCTCGTACGTTAAATAACATTGCCATGCCAAGTTAGAGCCTCACCTCTTGTTGTAGCCCCTGTCATGGATTTGTTACCTATCCTAGCTCTCTCTGTGTTGGCTACGGGACAAACCTTGGCCCTCTAGTTGGAATATTGATTGAGAAGACCAGTGTGGCCTGTTGTTTTTATGACTTGGTTATGGTTGGATGGTTGTATAATTATTGACTATTTTGAGCACAGGATCGCCCAGTTGGTCGTGTGACAGTCGTGTTGTTTGGTATATAGTCACTGACTCTGTTATAACAGTGGTAAACCCTACATTACCAATCACACTTTCAATGTATACAGTCACCCTCCTTATGTTAATAACTCAGTATTGTTTAAAGAAGAGGGCCTTTGCCCCAATTTGAATCGATGTGTGGGTAGGCGTTGTTTTCATAGCTTGTTAGGTCAATTGATTTGATGATAGTGGAAAATTGGTTGTTTGGTACACAGTCACTGGTATTTTTTCACTAATGATTGTTGGATGTTTAGCTGACATAGGTTACAAATGTTGGGCATTCCTCATGCATGTTGCATTGTGTGTATAGTGTTTTTTCATGGTAACTGGGTTTTTCTTTGGGGATGAATGATTATGGAACCAGATGATTGTAGGAACTATATCCACTATATCTTTATGGTTGTTCGATTGTGTAAGCCTAAGTTTGCACAACATAATTGATCATAGTTGGACTAAATCGAGGTAATACCATGTTAGATTGATGACTCGGCACAACGAATTGAGTTATTACTATGACTATGTGTTTGGTTTTGTAAAATGGAGATGTGCATCGTGGTGTTTTGGTGGTTTCACATTGTGTATAGTATGAATATCTTGGGTTTCATAGAGTTTTAAACATGTTTTTTTTTGCAATTGATCATTTGTTATGAAAGGCATGTTGTCGAGACTTCGTCATGTTGGATGGTTGGCATAGTTTTTTAAGCCACATTGAATTGTTTTTTTTTACAATGGAAGAATTACATTGCCTGGGCTAATTACCCTATGATGGCACTATATTGGATGTTTGATTTTGGATAGTGAACTAGTTAAATACATAGTAATTATTATTTGGTCACAATGATGATTGGTTGGTGCATCTATTTTTATAGAATGTTTTGTGGATCACTTATTTAATTTCATGAACAATAATCGTTCTTCTTCCCTTCCATTATTTCATTTTCTACTAATTACAAACCCTGTCACCTCCCATATTCATTTTTCCACTCCCTGTTCTGATATTGATTACAATCAAGAGAATCTCGGTGTTAAAACTGTTGAGAGTGGCCGTGTCTTGCGTGGATTACAATGATGTTTTATCAGTTTGCTTTGCAGTTGATTGTTGTTGTCATTGAGAAGTAACCATGTTTTTCTCCCCTCATTGTATCATGTTTCGCTCAATACAAACCCCTCGCATATCCTAGAACCCTTCTCACCCCTTGCCCATTGATTAACAGTAAAACAATTTGTATGGATTGGATTGCATGATTCTGATGCATTGTTGAGCCAAAATCAGTTTCATATCTTAAAAGGGCTGTCATGTATGGTTAATTAAAATATTATTTGCTAATCAATCACGCATGCAGGGATGAGTTATTCAATAAAAGGATAAAAACAAAGGCCTAATACACCTCTGTCAAAGAGAAAGACTAAAAGATGATAGCCTCAACAAAGGAAAGATGGCCTCACAATTGGAAAATATGGCTTTTTAGGTTATTTTTATCTATTATTGGTGATAGTTGACTTCGAGAATGTTTGGATAACATGTTTTATTTTGGATATATGAGTATTATTTTTGAAATAATTTCAAATTTCATGAGCTTAAATTGACGAAAGTGAATATGTTGATGGGATACACAAGGAGGTGTGTTTTTCTTAACTAATGGTTATGTTATGATTATCATGATTGTTATTAACTAAAGGGAGTCACAAGGGGTCCCACCTACTAGTTATTATTTATTTATGACCCTTATTATAATTATTCCTCTCCCCCCTAAATAAAGTTAGCTGAGTCTTTTAATTAACTTAACTAATGAGTTGGCTCAACTACTTCAACCAATTCTAATTTGTTAAAAGAAAAAGGAAAGGGAGGAACAAGGGAGGATATAAGAAAAAGCATACTAAGGTTTTATGTTTGAGTTTATGTTGAGATAGTTCTGTCTTCATTCATTGATATATTCATCACAATCCTAATTCTCTTTTATGATAGCAGGGTCTTATTGTAGACAAAAATATTCAGGGCTAAATCAAATCATTCAGACACTTGTTTCTCAGAGGTGTTGATCTATATTTGATAGTCTGTGTAGAATTGTCTATTTGTGAATTAGTTTTCATGATTGATAAAGGCTATTGTACAGAGTTGAGTGGGCAACAATCTATGGCAAGATGATCCAACTTTTAGATTTCATTTTTGGTTTTTTGTCAAAGGTCCTTTCGTATGTTCCATCAGGGATGTCTAAGTTTGACTTTGGTCCAAGATTTATGTATGAGATTTTGTAAAGAAAATGACTCTTTGGTGAATTGGAATGAAATAAAGGATTACTTTATGTCTCATATGACTTGATTATCATCTTGGTGTATTTACTTTTGTTCTTATATTTATTTCAACAACTATTGTATTCATAAAATTACATAAAAAGTGAATTCCAGCAAGCTTTTTGTTGATAAAAGACTAGCCTAAGAAGTCGTAATTAATACTTGTGAGTGAGGACGTTATTTTTGTTGGATGTAAACATAGGGTGATATTCCTATTTACTTTGATTTATCCAAGTAAATTCTAAAAATGATTGAGTAAGATCATTTAATATCTTTTCCTCAACAATAGGATCATGATTTCTTCCATCTCCATATCGAATAGACCTGTCAACAACTTCCGAAGCCATATGGCTTCACAACTAGTGGAACATTCAACAATGTATTCTTCTTCTGTCATGCTGAGAGAAATGCTTGATTGCTTCCTACTCTGCCATGAGATCATGGCTGAACCTAGACTGAAACAACATTCTCTTTCTGTCAGAGACACTTCCATCCCAATATGAATTAGTATAACCACTTAGTCTGAAGTCATGATCTCCATTATAAATGAGACCACAATCTAATGTACCTTTAAGGTACCTCATCACATGTTTTGCAATAACCAAGTGAACACGCTTGGGCTCTACTAGAAATTGACTCAAGGTGTTCACAACAAAGCATATATCTGGCCTGGTGTTTGTTAGATACATCGATGACCCAATGATTTGTCTATACATCGCATCATCAATCAATTTTGACGAAGTGTCAACTAGGAGCTTCAACGTTGTTTCCATGGGTGTATTCATGGACTTTCACTCCAACATATAAAATCTCTTCAGTATTCCAATTGCATACTTCCCTTGGTTAAGGAAGATCTTCTCTGGGCTCTGCTAGACCTCAAGACCTAAGAAATAGTGCATTAGGCTAAGGTATTTTATCTCAAATTCTACAATGAGCTTCTTGTTACAATCAATGATGATATTTTCTTCTCCAGTTAAGACTAATTCATCCACATACAAAAACAATATAACAGGCTCATCATTCATAACCTTGAAGTAAAGGTTAGAGTAAAATTTACTCTTGGTAAAGCCCAAGCTCGTCATGAAACTGTCAATCCTTCCATACCAAGTTCTAGGAGCTTGCTTCAATCCGTACAGAGCCTTCTTCAACTTTCAGACATGAGTCTTCATGTCTTCAACTTCAAACCATTGAGGTTGTTCTATATACAGTTCTTCTTCAATGACACCATTCAAGAAGGTTGTTTTCACATCCATCTGGTGTAACTTCCACTTCATCTTAGTTGCAATGGCTATGATGGTTTTGATTGAAGTGTATCTAGCTACATGAGCAAATGTCTCTTCATAATCAATGTCTTCCTTTTGAGAAAATCCATGAACAACAAACTTTGTTTATATTTTTCAATACTTCCATCAACAACATGTTTTATTTTGAAAATCCATTTGGAAGATACCACATCCTTTCTCTTCGGTCTAGGAACTATTTCCCATACATCATTTTTTATGATGGATTTGTATTCTTTTGTCATGGCATCCGCCCATTCTTTCTTCTGAATGGCTTCTTCAAAGCAAGTGGGTTTGTCTCTAAGAGATCACACATCAAATCCATATAATTGGAGAATGTCTTGGGTTTATTCACCTGTCTCATGGATCCTTTGGGGGAACCATACTTCTCTCCATCTAGAACAAGTTCCCTTGCCCAGGTTGGCTTTCTCTTGTAGGAGATCGTCATCTAGGGAGGTTCTTGATATTATATTATGTCATGATCTTCTAGAATCTCCTCAACAGGGGAAGTTATGACTTCCCTCACTGGTTTTGCAACTTTGGCAGCCATAGGTTCTTCTTCATATACTTCTTCAAGATGGCATATTCTTGATTTCTTGAGTGTTGCATATTCATCAAAGGTTACATCCGTGCTGATCTCAATATGATGGTAATGTGGTATATAAAATATGAAGGCCTTAGAGACCTCAAAGTATCCAAAAAATATTCCCTTCTTTCCTGAAGGTTCCAACTTGGTTCTCTTATCTTTTGGAATGTGTACAAATACTAGGCAGCCAAATATTTTGAGATGGATTACTTCTGGCTTCTTTCTGGAGAACATCTCTTTAGGGGTATTGAACCCAAGTGCACTATGGGACAATCTGTTTTGTACATATAATGTTGTTTTTGTTTCTTCTGCCCATAAGTGCATTGGAAGATCTTGATCATGGATCATATTCTTCACTGCTTCCATTATAGTTCTGTTCTTTCTTTCTGCTACACCATTTTGTTGAGGATTGTAGGGACTGGTGAGCTCCCTCTTGATCCCAACATATTTGAAAAAGTTTGAAAAATCTTTTGACGTGTATTCTCCTCCATTATTTGACCTGAGTATCTTGATCTTTCTTTTAGATGATTCTCTATCAAGGCTTTGAATTCCTTGAATTTACTGAACAATTCATCTTTTGATTTCAAAAAGTAAACCCAAATTTTACGAGAATAGTCATCAATAAAAGATACATAGTATACATACCCAATGATGGAGGTTGATGGCATTGGGACACATACATTTGAGTGAATAAGCTCTAGGACTCGTTCTGATTTACTGTCTCTCCTCGGGAAAGGGTTCTTGATGTTCTTTCCTTTTGCACATCCATTGCACAGTCCTTCATGGTCAACCTTGAATTCTGGTAGACCTGTGACTGCCTTGCTTACATATGGTAATGCTTTGTAGTTGATGTGAGCCAATGTTCTATGCCAAAGTTCACATGGATTCTCAATGGAATGGGTCAAGGTTTCTTCTGAGTGACCCTTTAGCTTATACAAGCCACCTTCTTCTTTTCCAATAACAATTGTTTCTTCCATGGTTTTTCCTTTGTCCCACGTAAGAACTTCTCCATCTATGAAGGCAACTCTAGAGCCTTTCTTTTCTAAAGATGAGATGGAGAGTAAGTTCTTTGTCAAACCTGGTACACATAGTACATCATTCATCTTCATTGGGGTCCCTGAATCAATCTTGTAGTTTGATTCTCCTACTCCCTTGATTCTCCAAGTGCAAATTTCTGGGGAAACTTATTTTTTGTAAGGAAAGAGAGAATGTCTCTTAAACCTGTCATGTGCTTGGAAGCACCAATGTCTATGAGCCAAGTGTCCTCACCAAGTGAAACTGATCCTGAGAGGGAAGAGATTAAGACATAGTCTTCAATCTATTCTTTTATCATCTTTGTGGGTGGTTCTTCATCTTTAACTACATGGGCATGGTGCCTCTTGTTTATCTTCTTTTATTCTTCTCATCCGGCTAGAAAATACTTCGCAATATGTCCCATATTTTCACAATGGTAACATTGGTAGGATGAGAAATGTTTTTCTCTTTTTTGACCTTTATGAAACTTCTAGAATCTCCTTGGAGGATGAGATTCTTTATGTATGAATTTGTTTTGGGGGTGAGACTCCTTATGAGTTTCTTTCTAGAAGTAATACTTATTTCTTCCTCCTTTTGTATGAGTAGCTAGGGATTTATCTTCATCTCTTGATAGCAATGCTTCTCAGTTAGCTACTCTTGCTTCTTCTTGAACACATTCTTCCCAAAGACTGTCAAATTGTAGTTTCTCCTTTCTGGCACAAACATTTTGAATGAATGCATCCCAAGGTCTTGTGAGACCATTAAGGGCTGTCATTATAAGTTCGTCTTCATCTATAGTATATTCAATTGCTTCATCTATAGTATATTCAATTTCTTCTATCTGCTTCCAATACAATGCCAAGACAATAAACCAAACACTAGGGAATATCCTCCACTAAGCAATGAGCCTCTCTCTCTTCCTTCTTTCGACAACTAGCAACTGCAACTTCCTTCAATACTTGCACACTAGATAAGTGAGCTGAGTGAACAAATGAGGCATTGGATTCCTTTATTTATACAAACTGGCAGGTGCTGAAAAGGTGTCTCTTCACTGAGAAGTCCGACTTGTCTTTCTGAGTGGTTAAAACCACTTTAATTTCCCTAGGGTCCGACTTCTCAATTTGCATAATATATTTAGGGTTTGACCAATCCACAAAAGGGGATTTGGTCAATTACAATTCCTGACATGATCAATCATAAAAGGGGATTGATATAATGAATAGTAAATCAATAATAAATAGTATAATCTTTGCAGTTACATTATTTCAACATCAAGCGACAAAGTATTGGAAATGGAAAAGAACATGCAAACTCAATAGAACATGCATGCGAGTGAAAGACAATTCCAACACAAGAAGCCTTTTCAACATGAAAAGAGACCATATGAACATAAGCCTCATGTACCCATGGTTGGCAACAAATATGTCGATTATCCATCATCCAGTCATTATTGCATGGCATGTAAGATTCCAAATAACAATAAAGGATGTGTTGTGTTTGCACGAACAACATATATATTTTCTCTTGATCAATCAAACAAAACCTCTAAGAATCATGGAGACACACTAAACATGTTCTCCTTAGTGGAATAACCGACAATCGTCAAGTATTGTAAGTTTCAAATGGTAGGGGGTAAGTTCCAAATGCTTCATTCATTTAGATTAAAAAAACTTCAATGGATGTGGGGCCAACATGCAATCTACCAGCATGACATTTCCCAAAAGTTAGATGGATTTAACGCATGTCAAGGAAGTTGAATAAAAAACCACACGCATGATAGCAGAACTCACCAAAATGTATGCACGAAAGGGTAAAGCTTCAACTGGACCATCAACAAAGGACACTCTACCCATGACTGCTATGATCCATCATGAAGCTATGAAATTATGTTTGGAGGGTGAACTTGTGAAGCTCAAGATTCTGGTCCCTCTCAAAGACTTGATCTGCAATCTTGGTTAGAAGAAAGCAGTAAACCGATTTGTGGGTTCAATTAATTTAACTAATCTTTCTGACCATCACCCACAAGTTTTCCTTAGTATGCGTAAGGCAAACAATGACCCTGCTCCTTTCTATATCTTATTATTGGTTAATGGTTTAGTATTTCATAGTTTCATGTTGTATTTAGGATCTTCCACTAACATGATGACCCTCAAGATTATGCATGAACTAGGATTGAATATATATAAGACCTACAAAAACATGTAGGCAATGGATTCGAGGGAAGTATAGGTCTGTGGGGTAATCAAAGTCCTCGAAGTTCATTTGTAGATGTTCCTAGTAAGAGTCCTAACTATGGATGTGCTGGTAATACATTGTCCTATGAAGTAGGGCATGCTTCTATCATGGAAGTGGGAAGTTGATGTCAGTATCAACATCTAGATGGATTGGTCTTATGCAAACATTCTGATCAATCTAAGGCATAAGGTGAGGCTATTTTGGGAACATAAGACCTTGCACCGCGTTGAAGATCCACAATAGTTGGACAATGAATTGTTATATCCCCAAGTAATTGATCCTGAGTTGGGAACCTATGTGGTGATGGATGATCAAGATAAACTTGTTACATTGTCACCCAATAGATTAAATGGTGGATTATGGACCATGTAGTTTTATGGTGCGTGGTCCATATTTGGAGCAGGAGCACATGTTGTTCTCTTAACTCCTGCAAGTATGGTTTTCCCTTATTCTTTTCGTTTATAATCATTGAAGAGTATGAAGATTTATTGATAGGACTTGAGAAAACAAGAAAAATGGAAATCAAAGAACCAAAGGTTGAAGGGGATTAAGAACTTATTATCAATCGGGTGAAGAATCAATTCAAAAGAAATAATCCCTGATTAAAAATATATAGGGATGCAGTATGGGGTGAGATAAATTGTTTTAACACTTCTAATATCATTGTTGTTCCATGTGTATTCAAAAAGTTAGCATATTCCATGGCGTCAACAACTATATTTTTCCATCCTTGTGAACCCAACCCCTATACCAAATACATGGTTGAGGTAATGTTTTGACCCTCTATTCCTGACAATATTGCCTCTTGGAAAATATTTGAAGATGAACAACATATTTGTAGTTTTCTTAATTGCATTAACAAGTTCTCTGGTTAGGTAGTTAAAGATGTACAAGATTGTGAGGATGTTTTATTGGTCCTACTGAGGAGTAATAAGATTCCTAAAGTTCTAGTCCCTTTCAAGAAGATTTGATAGATCTGATGCATTTGATGGCACTAATAAACCTTGTGCAGATCAATAGGTGATAGAGGTTAATGTTGGCTTGAAAGAGTCACCTAGGCTCATCAAGATTGGATGAAATTTTACTCTGAAATAAATAAATAAGATAGAGGCCTTGGTGCGAGAGTACATAGATTTTTTGCATAGTTAAATAATAAGTGAAAGATGTATGATCCAAAGATTATCATCCATGTGATCATATTAAAAGAAGATGCAAAACCATTCAGGAAACGACAAAGATATATGATTGTTGTTTTCATATGACTGTGATGAGGATTTTCATTAAGGTTCTCTGGATTACCCACAGTTGAAGTCATTTTGTCATTGACATTTCAAATACTCAAACTGGATCCATCTTCAAGACCAAATGTCGAAGGTGAGAGATTTGAATATTCATTATGCACTTTTACACTTGAGATCCCTGGTTTTCATTCACAAGATCGCAATGAGCGCAAGCAAAGAGGATGCCCAGAGCTAAAACTTAGAATCATACACCTTTTACACTTGAGATCTTTGGTTTTCATTCGCAAGATCACAATGAGTGCAAGAAAAGACGATACCGAGAGCTCAGATATTAGAATAAGACACCTTTTACACTTGAGATATCTATGCTCATTGTGATCGTGTGACCAAAAACCAAATATCTCAAGTGTAAAAGGTGTTTGAGTCTGAGTCTAAGCTCTGGATATCCTCTTTTCTTGCACTCATTGCAATATTGCGAATGGAAACTAGAGCTCTCAAGTGTAAAAGGTGTATGAGTTCGAGTCTAAGCTCTGGGTATCCTCTTTTCTTGTTCTCATTGTGACCTTGTGAATGAAAACCAGGGATCCCACCTTCGACGATTGGTCACGAAGATGAATCCAGTTATCTAGTTTGAGGATTCAATTATAACGAAGATTCACATCTCTCTGTTAAGAACCAAACATCAATATAGCATAGAAAAACCTTAGGAAAAGTACTCAACGCCTTGAAAAAGAGACAATTTCAGATAATAAGCCTCTTCGAGGGGGAAACCTCCTTTTACCCCACTTAAATGTTCAAGTACAAGATGATTCAAAATGAAAATGTCTCCTTGGTATATA
>JASDQU010738295.1:91368-137660 GCA_032191745.1 Picea mariana
AGAACTCGAGGTTGAACAAGAAGGCATATGCAATGGATGTGTGCAAGGGAAGAATATCAAGAACCCTTTTCTAAAGAGGGGTAGCAAAGCAAAAGGAGTACTGGAACTCATTCATTTAGACATGTGTGGCCCAATGCCATCATCCTCCATTAATGGGTATGTATACTATGTATCATTCATTAATGATTACTCTCATAAAAGACTTGGATATATTTGAAGTGTTCAGCAAGATCAAGGAATTCAAAGCCTTGATAGAAAACTTTTATGTAAGGAAGATTAAGATACTCAGGTCAGATAATGGAGGGGAATATACCTCAAAAAGAATTCATGAATATCTACAAAGATGTTGGGATCAAGATCTCCAACAAAATGGTGTAGTTGAACAGAAGAACAGAACCGTGCTGGAAACTGTGAAGATCAAGATCTTCCTATGTGCTTATGGGCAGAAGCAGCAATGGCAGTTGTTTATGTGAAGAACTGATTATCCCATAGTGCACTTGGGCTCAATACACCAGAAGAGATGTTCACCGGAAAGAATCCAGAGGTAAGCCATCTCAAAATATTTGGTTGTCCAGTGTTTATTCATACACCAAAATAGAAAAGAAACAAGCTGGAACCCTCCGGAAAGAAGGGAATATCTATGGGATATTGTGAGGTATCCAAGGCCTTCATAATCTACATACATGGTAACCACCATATTGAGATCAGTAGGGATGTGAACTTTGATGAATAAACATCAATTAAGAAATCAAGAAGATTCCATCTTGAAGAAATATATGAAGATGAACCTATAAATCCCAGGACTGCAGAATCCGTGAGTGAAGTTCCCAAAACTGCAGAACCTGTAAGGGAAGTCGTGACTTCCCCTGATGAGGAGAC
This sequence comes from Picea mariana, assembly GCA_032191745.1. Taxonomy (NCBI): domain Eukaryota; kingdom Viridiplantae; phylum Streptophyta; class Pinopsida; order Pinales; family Pinaceae; genus Picea; species Picea mariana. Next base: position 92,248 of record JASDQU010738295.1, read on the forward strand.
TCCTGAAGATCATGATATAACAGAAGTTCAAGAACCTCCTCAAATGACCTTCTCCCATAAAATAAAGCCTACTTGGGCAAGAGAGCTTATTCAAGATGGAGAGAAGTATGGTGTTCCAGAAGGAACCACTAGACAGGTGAAAAGACCAAATGCATTCTCCAATTATATGACTTTGATGTGCAATCTACTTGATGAAGAAACCACATGCTTTGAAGAGGCCATTCAAAAGAAGGAATGGGCAGATGCCATGACAGAGGAATACCAATCCATAATAAAGAATGATGTATGGGAAATAGTTCCCAGACCAAAAAGTAAGGGTGTGGTATCATCAAAATGGCTCTTCAAAATAAAACATGATGCTGATGGAAGTATTGAGAAATATAAAGAAAGATTTGTCGCTTGTGGATTTTCGCAGAAGGAAGGTATTGACTATGAAGAGACATTCACTCTTGTGGCCAGATACACTTCGATCAGAGCCATTATAGCTCTTACTGCCAAGATGAAATGGAAGATGCACCAGATGGACATGAAGATATCTTTCCTGAATGGTGTTATCGAAGAGGAAGTGTATATAGAGCAACCCCAAGGATTTGAGGTTGAAGATAGGAAGTCTCATGTCTGTTGATTGAAGAAATCCTTATACGGATTGAAGCAAGCTCCCAAAGCTTGGTATGGCCATATAGATAGTTTCTTGACAAGCTTGGGCCTTACCAAGAGTAAAGAAGACTCAAATCTCTACTTCAAAATTATGGATAATAAACCAGTAATATTACTACTGTATGTGGATGACTTATTCTTAACTGGAGAAGAAAATCTCATCAATGAATGTAAACAGAGACTTGCTGCAGAATTTGAAATGAAATACCTTGGTCTAATGCATTACTTCTTAGGTCTTGAGGTATGGCAGAGTCTAGAAAGGATCTCCTTAACCAAGGGAAGTACACGGTCGAAATCTTAAAGATATTCGACATGCTAGAATGCAAGTCCATGAATACTCCCATGGAAGCAAAGTTGAAGTTGTTGGTCGATACTTTGTCAGATTTGATAGATGCCACATTGTATAGACAGATTATTGGATCACCGATGTACCTGAAGAACACCAGACCAGACATTTGTTTTGCTGTGAACACCTTGAGTTAGTTTCTGGTAGAGGCGAGACGTGTTCACATAGTGGCTACAAAACATGTGATGATGTACGTTAAAGGTACAATGGATTATGGTCTCATCTATGATGGAGATCATGACTTCACATTGAGTGGATATACTGATGTAGATTGGGCAGGAAGCATTGCAGACAGAAAAAACACTTCCGGATGTTGTTTCAGTTTGGGATCAACCATGATCTCGTGGCAGAGTAGGAAGCAATCCGGTATTTCTCTCAGCACAACAGAAGAAGAGTACATCGTCGCATGTTCTGCTAGTTGCAAAGCTATATGGCTTTGAAAGTTGCTGATAGGCCTATTTGATTTGGAAATGAGAGAAACCGTGATTCTATGTGACAATCAAAGTTGCATAAAAATGACAGAGAATATTGTGTTCCACGATAGGTCGAAGCACATAGAGATCCGCTATCATTTCATCTGCGACATGGTACAGAGAGGAGCCTTGAAGCTCCAATACATTAGCACAGATGAACAGGTTGTTGACGTGTTGACTAAGCCTCTATCTCGTGTAAAGTTTGAACACTTTCGAGATAATCTTGGTATAGTCCGAAAGGACCCTCCCTGAAAGGGGGAGCATATATATTTATTCCTTGCTTCTAACCTAGTTGTTAGACATAAAGCAAGATGAGTCATGCTTCTGACCTCACTGTTAGACATAAAGCATGACGCCGTGTGAATCTTTCTTCTGACCTCGCTGTTAGACGTAAAGAAATATGAGTCATGCTTCTGACCTCGTTGTTAGACGTAAAGCATGACACCATGTGATCCTTGCTTCTAACCTCGTTGTTAGACGTAAAGAAAGATGAGTCATTCTTTTGACCTCGTTGTTAGACGTAAATCATGTCGCTGTCTGATCCTTGGTTTTGACCTCACTATTAGACGTAAAGAAAGATGAGTCATGCTTCTAACCTCGTTGTTAGACGTAAATCATGATGATGTTGATTCCTTGCTTCTGACCTAGTTGTTAGACGTAAAGCAAGATGATTCCTCGCTTCTGACCTTGTTGTTAGACGTAAAGAGAGATGTTGATGTGTTCCTTGCTTCTGACCTTGTTGTTAGATGTAAAGCAAGATGAGTCATTCTTCTGACCTAATTGTTAGACGTAAAGCATGACATTTTGATTCCTCGCTTTTGACCTAGTTGTTAGACGTAAAGCGAGATGATGATATTCCTTGCTTCTAACCTAGTTGTTAGACGTAAAGCGAGATGATGATATTCCTTGCTTCTGACCTAGCTGTTAGACATAAAGCAAGATGTGACTGATAATGAGCTACTAGCTTAACCGCTGTGACATTGAGCCAGTGTAGTACTGTGATGTGCCAGCCTAGTGTTGTGATGAGGTATCATTTTTATTGATACATATTTTATGCAGATGATGTTGTCGATGAAGAAAACTTCCGATGATTCATAAATATGCTAGCCAATGTTTCAAGATGATATTGATGATACTGTCCTCCAGATGCCACTGATGATGAAGACCTCTCTCGCCTGATGCTGATGAAGAATACCCTTCTTGTTAAGGGGGAGTGTTGAAATAATGTAACTGCGAAGAGAATTCTTATTATTATTGTTATTTTATTATTAGGATTATTCCCCATTGTGGATTAATCATGTCGGTAATTGTATAAGGAACAAATCCCATTTTGTGGATTGGTCATCGTACAATTATAAAGGGAAGAATAAGAAGTCGGCCCCAGTAGTTATTATTGAAGAACCAGAATTAAATAAAGGTGGGTTTACCCACCCAGAGTGAGAGGTCGGCCCTGCCAGTGAAACCCTCTCACACGTGCCAGTCTTGTATAAATAAGAGGCTAGCGCCTCACTTCTAACACACACTCACTTGCTCATTCTCTTATGATGCAAGCTGCAATTACTAGTTGGAGAGAGGAGAAGAAGAGTGGCACATATTTTGGGGATGACTATTTGTATTGGTTTGAGTTATCTCTTGAACATTGTATAAGCTATTTATGATAAGGAAGTTTTTGCTAGGTTTTCTTCCCCTAGAGGGTTTCCCAGGATAAATGTTGTGTCTCTTGTGAATGTGTATTTCTCAGTGATCTTGTTCTTATGATTCTCTTATCTATTGAAATTCAAAGAACTATAATAATGACATAAACATTAACAAATTTGTCTTAAAAGGTATTTTCCACTCATCGCCTTCTCTCATCCTTATCTGGTGATATCCACTTTTCAAATCTATCTTAGAAAAGAAATATGTTCCACTTAAACATTCCATTAAAACATCCATTCTTGGTAAAGGAAATCTATACCTGATGGTGATATTATTATTGGTTCTTGAGTCGGTACACATCTCCATCCTCCATCCTTCTTTGGACTCAACACCTGCGCATGGACTCAAGCTCTCTATGACCAAACCCTTGTCTAACAATTCCTGGACTTGGTTTTTCACTTCCTCATTCTCTCGAGGTGTCAATCTGTATGCTTCTTTGTTTGGTAGGCTTTCTCTTGGTATCAATTCAATATGGTGACTGATACTTCTAATGAGTGGCAATGAGTTAGGCAGCTCATCCACCACTATGTCAGTGAAATTTTCCAGCAATTCCTAAACTTCTTCAGGCAACTCATCCATCGATGTGCTTGTGAGGACAGCTTTGTGTTTCCTTACCACAACGAACTACATCTCCCATTCCTCCTTGACTTCTTTCAGGAGTTCCTTCCCACTCATGAGAAGTATGCTTGTGTTGGCTTCCTCTTTCACATTCTTCTCCTCTATTGGAAACAACATGTGTGTTCTACCACTCTTCTCTAAGGTGTATGTATTCTTCCTCCCATCATGAATGACACTCCTTTCAAACTGCCATGGTATCCCCAACAAAATATGGCATACATCCATGGGAATTACATCACATAGAATTTCATCTCTATATCCTCCTATCTTAAAATTAACCAAGCATTGTTTAGTAACTGTTACCTGGTGTCCTTTTTGCAAACATGAGCCTTTGTATGGCCTCGGATGTGTAGTTGTCTCCAAATACAACTTCTCCACCATCTCTATGGATACTAAGTTATCAGTTCTCCCATTGTCGATTATCACCTTGCATACTTTGTCCTTAGTCTTGCAAGTTGTTCTGAAGAGACTTTTCCTCTTCACAGGTTTCTCAACTTCTGCCTTTGGTTTTAAGAGAACCTTCCTCAACATCAGGGATCTTCCATCCTCTGCTCCTTCTGCTTCAACATCTCTTGATTTTTCTTCTGAAATGTGAGCTTCTCCTCCTTCTTTCTTTCTCTCGGGACAGTCCCAAGACACGTTCCTTGTATTTCCATGGGCATAACATCGTACTTCTCCTCCTCCTCTTCTTCCTCTTCCTCTGGATGAATTTATTCCACCACCCTGTCTCTCTCAGGAACATCCTACTCTCTCCAAGTGACTATGTGGTTTCTCATCCTCATCCTTAGACTGATGTGTTTTTTCACGGTTAAATCCCTTACCTCTGTTTGGGGCTGGGATTTTACCTCTTCCTCACTGGCTTTATTTTTTGGCCAACTTCTCCTCTGCTTTCAGTGCAAACTAATAAGTGTCCTCTATTTTCCTTATTGACATCATATTGAGCTCATCCTAGATTTCATATCTCAAGACATTTATATATCTGACAACTTTCTATTCATCTCTTTCCCTTTGTCCAATTCTGATGTTCATCTTATAGAACTCCTCTGTATACTCTTTAACTGTCATCCACTTCTTCCTCAGGTTTTGCATCTTCCTGAATAGATTGATTTGATAATCCTTGGGCATGAATTTAGCCTTCAACTTGGCTACCATTATGTAGTTCATCCCACCACAGTGTTGCATGTCCCTTTAGTCTAGTGAAAAATTGCTTCACCTTTCTTTCTTCATCGACATCTTCATTATCGAAGTGTTTTTCCATGGATCTTATCCAATCCAGTAGCTCTTTAACATCCAGGTTGCCTTCATACATCCTGACCTATATCTTGGCTCTGCCTCCCAATATGGAATCTACTCTCAGCAAGTGTTCTTCGACAACATCCTCTCCTGTAGCTTCTTTGACAACATTCTCGCCCACTGCTTCGTCGCTCTCTGATGTCTCCAGTGTCAGGTGTTCTTCTTTGTGTTGCATGCATCACCTCTAATCCTGCACAAAGTTATCGCATCTCCATTTCTCCAGCTTGATTGGCTGAATGTTTCTCTCCTCTTCTCCTTGGTGACATTGTGTCGACTGTCTGTCACACACAGAGTACCACTTCGAGTTCCTTTTCCTCCTTCACCTAAAATCTATAGGCAAAAATCTGCTCTGATACCACTTGATGCAGACCCCCTCCCCTCCTAAGGGTTTCATGACCTTCTGGTCTAGGATCGATCAAGAAACTGAGTCTGATTGACTCTCTGGGCCTCTACTAAACCCAAAACCCACTTACACAGGTCCTTTCTCTAATGGCTTCGGTCGTATGAGACCCAAGGGCCTTCCCCTGGACGTTGATCAGGTCTCAATGCCAAACAGACTCTAGCTCCTTCCTACTAATCCTTTTCTCCCTTGTGCCCTCAGCTATGACCACACACTTTGAATTGAAGGCGCGTCGTGACTTCGCGTCTCGTGACTCTGGGAGGGATTTTTCCTCTATTTCCTTGACAACCGAAATTGCGATGACCCAAGACCTACGACCTAGATCTTCCTTTGATCAATGACTATGACCAAGTCGACGTTTCATGTTTCGCGACTTCACGTTTCATGAAATCGAGAGGCTTTTCACCTCGAGTCTCTTGGTCCCTGAAATACAGATATTTCGGAGCTCCAATCTGATAGTCCTAATTTCCCCCATGATTTGATGACTCATATCTCTTCAGGGTTTGGCATTTCGATATTCCACGTGTCACGAGGTTGAAATACCTTTCACCTCCATTCTCCTGATCTCTCAAGTGTCGAAACTCTTCTTGGACAACCAATGATCCAGATCTCCCCTGGATCCAACGACTCAGATTCTGTCACGGATTTGGGCTTCGAGAATTCTTGATGCTTTGTCTGTTGACTTCTCCACAATGTGAGTCATTGAAACGTTGATCGTTCACCATGCGTCCCTCCCAATGGACGGTTCTGATTCGTTAGTGTTCATATCAAACGATTGAGAATTATCCTCCTTGTGATTTACGCCTTCCTCATACTTAGAGGGTTTTCTAGGTGTTCAAAGGTTTTGAACCTTTGCTCCTTCGATGAGTCCACTCCTCAGATCTCGTTAACACTTCGGGAAAGTGTTATTCCTCCTGAGCTTTAGTCTATGAAGACTTCAATTCCCATGCACTCCTTACGTCTCTAGGATTTCGATCTCTCATATTCCTAGGGATTTCTCGAAGAGAAATTCCTCTTGCCCTCTTGGCGTTCTCCTTTCTGGTTCTTCAACTTCTTACATGTCTCTTCACCCTTTAGTCGAATATCAAATCTGTGCATTCCTTGCACTAGATCTTTACGCAAGATTTTTTATTCTTGCAGGTGATTGTGCACACTTGTCCCAATCTCTTTGTACTCCTTGCAAAGGGAAAAGATTATGTGTTTTCTCTTCTGAGCTTGGGAATTGAAACATATCCCACCAATGCACTCCTTGCATTCTGTGTGCACACATTACACTACCTCTACATAAGAGAAACAATTGAAACTTAACTTAGCATTCATAGTTTCATTTACTAAAAAAAAAAAAAAAAACACAGATAATTGCAAACAATGTTCACACCATACATTGGATCAATTTTTCCTATGTTCTATTCATAAGTGAAAATAGTTACAACTGTGATTTAGCACTAAAACTGAAAAACTCATATTTCTAACTCCTAACTAGATTTTCTAGCTGATTTTCTCATTTTCAGCTAAAAAGACTGACTGCCCTCAACTAGCCTCATTTGGGTGTACAAAACCTCTATTCATTACAGAGATATCTTAGGGTTCCCCCTGACTATGTGTCTACTCTAAGACTAGATTAACGACTATCTTGGATCAGTCGCATTCCAGAACCATGATGGAAACTCCCACTCCATTCACGATTATCCAAACGTGCCTAAAAGGGTAATTCTGAATATGGGTTCAAGCGTGCCTTTAAAAGATAAATCACAGTGATGAGTTAATACATATCTCAAATATTTGCTGCAACTGTTAATGTTGGCTCCTATATAGATTCCTTGACATTGACGGGTCTTACTCTGTGTGCTTGCCAACGATGCTCCTGCTTCACTAGTGCAATGATAGATCAGATGGAGGTGTATCGGGCTAATGGTACAAAAGTCTCATCATAGTCAACTCCCTCTACTTGTGAAAACTCTCTAGCCACAAATCTTGCTTTGTATTTTTCGATGCTTCCATTGACAACATGCTTGATTTTGTAAATCCATTTTTAAGTCACTACATACTTTTCCTCTGGTCTTGGAACAACAACCCATACATCATTTTTTAATATAGATTGGTATTCCTTAATCATGGCATCTTGCCATTCTTTTTCACCTATATCTTAAGAATCTCTTTGGAATATTTCTTTCTCTGGTTGTTCCTTGTGGTGCTTTATGCCCTTCTGCTTCTTGTAAAGTTTGTTAGGCCTAAGTAGGCCTTTTATGTCCAACTGTAATTCCTCTGGGTGTGTTTCTTAGAGAAACTAAATTTGTTGGAGCAACTGGATCAATTGGGGCTATTGGATCATATAGAATAATATATGTCTCCCTCTGAACTGTTGAAGGGGGAGAAGGTGTTGTTTCACTATCAATTTCCATTTGAGCTTCTTTGGATTTCTAGAAGGCTACTTCTTATTCAAAAGTAACATGTCTACTTACATCAATTTGTCTTTGACCTGGAATGTAGATTCAATATGCTTTTGAGGATTCATTGTATCCTACAAATGTTCCCTTTCTTCCTAAATGTTCTAGTTTGGATCTCTTTTCTTCGGGTACATGAAGATATACTGGACATCCAAATATTCTAAAGTGTCTGATATCATGCTTCACTTTGTCGAAGGCTCTTTCTAGAGTAATGTTCTTCAAGATCTGATGAGGACTTCGATTTTGCACATATACTATTGTCATACATGCTTCTTCCCATAGAGTCATAGGTAGACTCTGATCATGTCTCATTTCTTTAGTTTCCTCAATGATAGTTCTATTTTTCCTTTCAACAATCCCATTTTGTTGAGTGTTGTAAGGAACTGTGAACTCCCTCTTGATCCCTGCTTCGATACAAAAATTGTTGAATTCTTTTGAGGTGTATTCTCCTCCATTATCTCATCTTAATATTTTGATTTTTCTTTCGGTTTGATTCTCAACCCGAGCTTTGAATTCTTGAAATTTTGCAAGGACTCCATCCTTGTTCTTTAGAAAGTAAATCCAAGGTTTCTGGGAGTGATCATCTATGAAGAGAACATAGTAGAGGTACCCATTTAGATATGCAACAATCATTGGGCCAAATACATCTGAGTGTATCAAGTCCAAAATTTATTTGGATCTATTGTCACTGTTTGAGAATGATCCTTTAACAATTTTTCCAAGAGAACAACCTTTGCAAACACCTTTATGTTGGATTTGTATTTTTGGTAGACCTGTTACCATTTTCCCTAGAGATGGAAGAGATCTATTATGAATTTTAGCAAGTCTTGTATGCCATATCTCACTTAAGCTGATAGTTTCATGTAGCAAGACTTGTACTAGTTTGATGGTTAATTTGTACAAGTTGTTTTCTCGGACACCAATTACCTTGAAGCACCACTATCAATTAACCAAGTATTATCATTGGTAGGGACCATACCTGAGAGTGTTGAGATTTTGATGTCTTCGTTCCTTTGAGGTTTTTCATTCCTGGAGCTGAGTTTTCTTAAGTCATCAAGCTTGCTTCCCATCATGATTTTTCTCATTTTGGATTCTTCACAAACCCTTGTCAACTAGGCTAGAAAACCTAATGGCTAGGCTAGGCTAGAACTTTTAGGTTTTATTGGACTTATGACTTCCAATAATAATCCTTGAGAATTTTGATAGTCCTGGTAAGATGAAGAGCTTCTTCAAAGAGTTGTAGAAACATAATTCTGAAAATTTCTGTAGAAATTGACAAAACCCTAGAAACCCTAGGGCCCAAAAGTCAAAATGCTTGGAATTGCAATTTGAGAGTTGTTGGAGGTGCGTTGAAGGAGGCCGTACACACCTATATCCTTTTTAGCCTCAACGTCCAAGTTTCAAGTGCTAGAATCCCTCAGAAGAGTAGGTCATATAGATTTTTTGGGAACCCTAGGAGGGTCATACGGTTTCATGGTGAGAAACACATGAGAAGTCAACAACAACTTTCTTTTGTTTTAGATTTCAAAACACATTATAAAAGGTTTTTAGGCTTTGTAGGTCTATAGGATTTCTAGGTTTGTAGGTTTCATAGGTTTAACAATGGCACATGTAAATGATGTGTAAGGACCTTCACTAAATTCTTTCAATATAACTTTGTTCCTGGTATGCTTTGTGATAGAATTTGTAGCTTGAAGAACTCAAATGTGACCCATAATGGATAGCTTCTTGGTTTGAAAAATGAGTCTCTCATTCTGAAACCAAATGAAACCTCTCTTAAATCTTGTTTGATAGAATTTGAGGTTAGTAGCCATTCATCAATGGAATGTTAAAAACATTTGGTTTTGGATCCCCCTTCATTAGTGTTATGGTGACCCTATTTGTAGGAAGTCTACTTGACTCTCTATTAATAGATTTAAATTTGAAGAAGTTTCTAATTTATATTATATTAGGAAATGGTTTGTATTAGATCTAACCTTGTATGTGTTAGCCCTAGGCCTAATGTGCATGCCAATTTGGCATGCACAACATGCCTATGGTTGTTTTTCATACCAAATTGGCATGCACAAAAAGACTTGGGTTGTTGTGCATGCCAAATTGTCATGCACAATAGGCTTGGGCTGCTATGCATACCAATTTGGCATGCATAGAAGCCCAAGCATGTTGTGCATGGAAATTTGGCATGAAAAATAGGCCAAGCCTGCTATGCATGTCAAATTTCCATGCACAATAGGCCTTGGGTTGATGTGCATGCCAAATTTCCATGCAAAACAACCCAAGTCTTGTTGTGCATGGAAATTTGGCATGCACAACAGGCCTATGGTTTTTGTGCATGCCAAACCGACATGCACAACAACCCAAGGCCTGTTGTGCATGCCAATTTGGCATGCACATCAGCCCAAGGCATGTTGTGCATGCCAATTTGGCATGCATAACAGCTCAAGCCTCTTGTGCATTCCAATTTGGCATGCACAAAATCCCTCGGCCTGTTATGCATGCCAATTTGGAATGCACATTGGCCCTTTATATGGTAAAAGGGAAATTGTGATAAAAGGTTGTTAGAGTAGTGATAAGGATGCAATATCATAATGACAAATTTGAATGGTAATTAAGGTTTGTGGTTAGAGTACATTTAATAACATAAATATTTAGATTAATGTATATTGTTTAGTTGTTAATAAAAAATAGATTGGATCATGAAGTACATAGAACTCTCAACAACAACAATATAATATGGTTCAAGGTTAAATTACTGTAGATTTATGTTAACTTATAAATCAAGATTAAAATTGTTGAGAATTGGGATAGTTTTACACTTTATGTAGTATTCAAGTTTTTTTATATGTGGAAAGAAGGTTGGGGATTCAATTTTTGGTTTTAGTTGGAGACAAAACCATTTGAGCCATTTCATAATTGTTGTACATATTGGGATAAATAATGGGGTAGTAAGATGAGTGAGATGTCTATGGTTGTTTTGATTTTTATTTTTTTTAATAAGGATACATAATTAACGCTTAACTGGGTTAGGTCAATAGGTTTCAATTTTAACATGGATTTTTATTTCCATTCATTTGGATAAACATTTTGTTTAAATATTTTTTTTTTAAAGATTACTAAAATTTTAAATAAAAAAAAAAATCCATCCTATCAATGACGATCATAGGAAGTCTTGGCATTGATGATCATAGGAAGATGATGAGTAAGTACATAAAGAGAAGAAATAACTCCATAATTATCTTCATCAAACTAAATTGATGACTTAATATCTTAAATAACGAAAAAAATTACATATTTTATTGAAAAAACCCACATATTTTATACAAACACCCGAACCAATTTCAGTGGCGGTTGCATGCCTAATTGGCATGCATAACAAGCCTATGGATGTTGTGCATTCTAAATTGGCATGCCTTGGGCTACTGTGCATGTCAATTTGGCATGAATAACAACCATAGGCCCATGCCAAATTTGGCATGCACAACGGGACTATGGTTGTTGTGCATGCCAAATTGGCATGGACAGTAGCCCAAGGCCTGTTGTGCATGCTAATATGGCATGCACAACAACCATAGGTTTTTTGTGCATGCCAAATTTGCATGCACAACAACCATAGGTATGTTGTGAATGCCAAATTGGCATGCACAACAACCCAAGACCTATTGTTCATGGAAAATTGGCATGCACAACAAGCCTTGGGTTGTTGTGCATGCAAATTTGGCATGCACAACTGCCCAAGGCCTGTTGTGCATGCCAAATTATAGCAACCATAGGCCTATTGTGCATGCCAAATTGGCATGCATAGTCGCCCAAGGCCTGCTATGCATGCCGAATTTTACATTCACAACAGGTCTTGCGTGGCTATGCATGCCAATTTGGCATGCACAACAGGCCTTGGGCTATTGTGCATGAAAAATTTGGCATGCAAAACAACCCTAGGCCTATTGTAATTGGCATGAACAACAAGCCTATGGATTTTTTCATGCACAACAACCCTAGGCCTGTTGTAATTGGCATGAACAACAACCCTAATCTTATTTTAATTGGCATGAACAAAAACCCTAGGCCTACTGTGCATACCAATATGGCATGCAAAACAACCATAGGGTTGTTGTAAGACCTATTAGCAAAAAGATGCAAAGTTGAAGCACCATATCATTTCTCCAAATGAATCGAATAGTGAGATTACACGGGTGGAAGATTCCACTTGCATTTGAGGAAAATCTTAGTTAGGATGCGACTCCTTAGCATTTGGGGCACATTTGGGGTCTCATATGAAATATCTCCCAATCAAGTAGTTGATGTTAAAGGTAATATTTACTTGGAGATTCTTTATTTAGTTTTTAGTTCATGTTTTTGTTAATTCTTTAATTTTTAATGTTAGCTTTAGTACATGTTTGCATGATAATTTTATTATATGCTCTCACTATTTTATGCATATTTTAATTATCCGTTCCACACTCTAAATTAGTCTATCGTGTTTTTCACCTTTGTACTTTGGTTAGAATTGCTAACAGACAAGATACTCTTTGTGAGTATGTGTTACATTTCAAGTCTTGTATTCTCTTTTGTGCCACTATTTTTGTCTTATTCTTTTTCACGAAGATACTAAAACATGGTAGCATCTCCTCTCTGTCTCCTCCACATGTGATTTTTTTGTCTTCCATGGTGAATTCATGGAGAATAAAGAACTCCTATTGGTATTTTATACCTACAATATACATGTGAGGATAATTATTATGTATGAATATGCATTTTATGTATTCCCTTTTGAAAAATCCTCATATGCAAAGTGCAACTTTTTTCCAATATCAGATTATCATGAGAGTGGACATGTATATTGATCTAATTAAATTAATTGTGGAATAGATAAATTAGGTTTCTCATGACATTGTTGTGAATTTCTTATGACTACTTTCTTGATAAATGTGAAGATAATTTGGATCGATCATAACCGAGTCTATTTATGCATGTTTGAATACTAGACATAGATTTCAACACTTGTTTTGAGGACTTCAAATTGACTTGTTTCACGCATTGTATAGTTGCAATGTTCATTTCTCTTTCTAATAGAATGTTTGTCATAGTAGTTTATGTTGATATTATGGTAGCTACGGGAGGTATTTACCTCCACGTGTAAACCTGACGAGAATAGATTATTCCGAGAAGCAAGAAGAAACCTCTTAAGAACCAAATATCAATATAGCATAGAAAACCCTTAGAATAAGTACTCAATGGCTTGAAAAAGAGAGAAATTCAGATAATAAGCCTCTTCGAGGGGGCAACCTCCTTATTCCCACATAAATGTACAATTCCAAGATGATTCCAAATGAAAATGTCTCCTTGGTATATATAGGAGACTAGGAGGTATAATTACAACTAATGGAATAAAGCCGACATAAATAAAATAACATTACTAATGTAATATGTCCCAATTAAGGGGTAATGAGCCAATATTAGGGCTTAACATGCCCCTCCCCTTGAGACAAGTTTTTTTTGCAATGCTTGAGTAACCCTGGATGTTTCTGTATAAAAGACTCATCTTCCCAAGTGGAATCTTCAGCTGATAGTTTCCTCCATTTAATGAGATACTCTGAAATGGATCTATTCCTCAGCTGGAAAACTCTTGTGTCAATGATGGATTCAGGCTCCAATATGATTTTTCCTTCCTCATCAAGTTCTAGCAATATAGTTTGAACTCATATCTTGTCACCTATAACCTTCTTTAAGCATGAAATATGGAAAACTGGGTGTACTAGTGAATATGCAGGCAACTCCAATTTGTATGCCATAGTACCAATATTTTGCAACACCTTATAAGGTCCATAGTACTTTGGTGATAATTTATTATCCTTTTTGGCTTTCTTGAGGGACATCTGTTTGTATGGTTGTAGTCTTAAAAACACCCAATCCCCTACTTCAAAACTTCTTTCACTATGATGTTGATCTGCTTGTTGTTTCATGCGATTATGTGCCATGGTTAGGTTGTCCTTTAAGATTTGGAGAACTTGTTGTTGATGCTCGATGTGATATTCCACTACTTGAACCTTAGATTTTTCTTTTAGAGAAGAAGTGATGGAAGGAGGGTGGTATCCATAGAGTGCCATAAATGGTGTCATTTTTGTTGTAGTATGAAAGGAAGTGTTATACCACCATTTTGCCAAGGGTAACCACTTGAACCATTGTGTTTATTTATTAGAGACAAAGCAACAAAGGTAGCCTTCTAGACATTTGTTCACTATCTCAGTTTGTCCATCAGATTGAGGATGATAGGATGAGCTATGAGCCAATCAAGTACCCAAACAAGAAAACAATTATGTCCAAAAATGTCTAGTGAAGATGGGATCTCTTTCACTTACAACAATCTTTGGGGTGCCATGTAGATTTTGAATTGTCTCCATGAATGCGGTGGAACCTGTACTAGCTTTGAAGGGATGAGAGAGTGCACAAAAGTGTGCGTACTTGGTCAATATATCAACAATCACCATGATGACACTCTTTCCTTCAGACTTCGGTAACCCTGTGATGAAATCCATGGAAACCTCCTCCCAATGATGACTTGGGATTGCTAATGGTTATAAAAGGCCTAGGGTCTTAATTGTTTCCACCTTATTTTGTTGGAAAACCAAACATTCTGCTACAAACCTTTGACCATCAGTTTTAAGGCCATCCCAAAAAAAAATCCTTCTTGACTCTATGGTAGGTTTTCAAAAATCATGAGTTCCCTCCTACTGGATAGGTGTGCAATTCCAATAATACCTTTTGTTTGAGTTGGGAGTTCTTACATAAATATAAGTGATCTTTGTACCATAGTGAATCATTTTTACATGTAAATGTATCTGATGCACTAGAATCCTGCTGCAATGTTTAAATGAGAGTCCACACTTTTTCTTCATTCTTCCATTCATCCCTTTCTTCTATTATCCAATCGGGTTGGATGATCGAGATAGCACAGAGAAAGGCCTCAACATCTTCATCCTTTCTTGAGACTGCATCTGCCACAAAATTTTGCTTCCCCTTTTTATAGACGATTTCAAAATCATAGTCCAATATATTGGTTACCCATTTTTGTTGTTCTTCTAAAGATAGTCTTTGTTCCAAGAAGTATTTAAGACTATCATGATCTGTTTTGACCTTGAAGTTCCTACCTATTAGGTAAGGACGCCATTTCTTTAGTTCATGTACTATTGCCATCATTTCCTTCTCATAAATGGGTTTATGTAAATCTTTTCCCTTGAGTGGTCGACTTTCAAAAGCTAGGGGCCTTCCTTCTTGCATTAGGACAACACCAATTACATTTCCCAAGGCATCACATTCCACAATAATGGTTTTTGTGAAGTCTGGAGTGGTCAAGACAGGAGCTTTGCACATCACCTCTTTAAGTTGTTCAAAATATTTGGTTTCCTCTGGAGTCCATGAAAATGCATCCTTCTTAGTTAGTTCCATTAAAGGTGTTTCTATTCTTCCATAGTGTCGAACAAACTTGTGGTAGTAACCTCTCAAACCCAAAAATTCTAAGATTCTTCAATGTTTTGGGAATCGGTCAGTCCATCATGGCCTCAATATTGTTAGGGTCTACCTTAACACCTTCATGAGATACAATATGACCCAAATACTCTACCTCCTTCACTCCAAAGAAACATTTGGGTGATTTGGCATATAGTTATTGCTCCTTTAGTAGTTGTAGCACCTTGTCAACATGTCGCACATGATCCTCGCAAGACTTGTTATAGATTAGTATATCATCAAAAAATACTAACACAAATTTTCGAAGGAAGGGCTTGAAAATGGAATTCATCAACCCTTGGAATGTGAAAGGTGCATTTATAAGTCCAAAAGTCATGACCAAAAATTCATAATGGCCTTCATGAGTTAAGAATGTTGTTTTTGGGATATCTTCTTCCTTCATTCTAATCTGATGATACCCTGAACGAACATCCAATTTTGTGAAATAGATTTCTCCATGTAGTTCATCTAAAAATCCATCAATGACGGGAATAGGAAACTTATCTTTAATAGTGATCTTGTTGAGCTCTCTATAATCTAGACACATACGCCATGAGCTATCTTTCTTGAATACCATTACCACTGGTGCAGAGTAAGAAATTTTTCTAGGTCTAATAATGCTAGCCTCTAACATTTCTTCAACCATGTGCTCAATTTCACTCTTCTGAGCATAAGGGTATCTGTATGGCCTGCTATTAGGAGGAACACTCTCAGGAATTAGTTGACTTTCATGATCATTATTTCGAGTGGGTGGAAGACCTTTGGGAATATATTCAAATACTTTGGAATGCTTATCAATCATCCCTTGGAGATCTTGAGGAATAGATGGCTTAGATGTTTGAAAATCTAGTGAGCATAGTTGTGCAATAACTCCTTGATGCCCATTTTTCAATAATTTTGTCATGCCATTAGAGCTTATCACCTTACCGGGTTTCCCTGTGATACCTCTTAACTCAATTTATTTTTCTTTTTGATCAATTAGGACTATTACCTTTTTCTTTTTGATGTATCCTTCGATCTTGAGGGTTTGAGGAGTGTTAATTCCAGCCAATGCATTACATGATATCGTGGGAGTCAACTCTTCAGAAGAAATTGCTTCTACATTTTCATCTTGAGATGGTTCTTCTTCTTCTTCTTCTTCCTCTTTACAATCTATGTAGAATAATTTCTTCTCACCACACTTATGTCCCTTACTGTACTTGTTGTCACAATTAAAGCATAAATTTTTTTCTTTTCTTTCCTCCAATTGTTGAGGTGTCAACCTTGTAGNGCATTATTCTCTCTATAGATGTTGGGATTGGTCCTTCTAGTAGCCATAGCCATATTTTTACTTTCAACATTTCTTGCCACCTTAAATGCATTCTCCAATGATTTGGGTTCCCAAAGGTGAACCTCATGTTGAATGTTATCCTTTAAAGTTCCTATGAATACATCAATCAAGTGATCATATGGAATATATGTTACCTTTATATTCAATCTTTGGAAGTTCTCAATGTGCTCTGTAACTGAACCCTTTTGCTTGAGATTTATCAATTGGCTAAAGAAGGTATTGCTCCTTGTATCCTCATAGTGTGCTATCATTTGTTCTGTGAAAATTGTCCAAGTGATGAGTGATTTGTGAGAACAAATCCATCGATACCATACAAATGGATTGGGTTCTAAATATAAAGAAGCAATTCGTACCTTTTGTGCATGTGGCACATTATGTAGATCAAATAATTGCTCCATATGAAGTATCCATGTGATTGGGTCCTTTCCATCAAACTTCCTCATATCGATCTTAGGAACGTGGTTGGTCTTCAACCCAAAGTTGGAATTTCTCCATTTTGATTCACCTTCCTTGTGTCCTCGTCATGAATTTCATGGGATACATTTTCACTTTCAGGTTTCCTCTCTATTATGAAATTTTTCAATCCTTCCATGATCTCCCCTTTTAAACCCTCCATCATCTCTTGTAGTTCATCTTTTATTATTGTCTTCTTTTGTAAATCATTTATGTCTCTATGCATTTCTTCACCTTCATCAAGAGTCCATGTAGTATTATTTGGAGGCTTATTTGGTATAAAAGTTCCCTTTTTGGGTGGCATGTTGGCCAAGTATCACTTTTGAACCTTGATTTTGAGGTGGTTCTGCTAGACAATATTTCTTTTGTTGTATCTCCAAAGTTTTGGCCCTTCTTGGTATGAAACTTTATTTTTGTAGTTCTTTGATATTTCTTCTCTGTAATTCCATAAGTCTGATCAAAATTGGATGTGCCAAGTGGAATTTATGGTAACTTCCCCATAACTTTTTGATTTTTGGCCTTTCCAGGAGATTTCACTTGTATAGCGTGCCTCGCACAAAATTATTGATACAAAATTCTGAAACTCGTACCAGAAATACTACAGACTGTCCAATATCCAATGCAACTAGTCTCACTCAATTTGGATACTCTCGAAAGAAGTTATGATTGTTTTACCTAGAAAACCTTCTTGAGACTAGTCAATAGGACTAGTCAGATACCCTATCTTCCATAGGGTGTATCTACAAATGTAAGATGACCCAAAAGATAAAAAATTTACCACAGATAACTTACTAATTTTTGTGAATATACTTTATATTTCAGGGTATGAAATGTTACAAAAAAAAATTTATAGCGAAAAATCCGCAATGACTTAGTTCAGGATGATTCCAGAACCCTATCTTGCATAGGTTGTATCTCCGAAATTATAAATCCTTGGGAGATGAAATTTTAACCCAACATACCTTTATCTATATACTAAATATCCTCCAAGTCGTTCCTTCTGAAATGTTGTATAAAAAAATCTATAGCGAAAATTCCAAGGTGTCTCAAATATAGTAGCGAAACCCCAAGACCTTGAGCTCTGATATCATATGTTAAGAACCAAATATCAATATAGCATAGAAAAACCTCAGAATAAGTACTCAACTCCTTGAAAAAGAGAGAAATTTAGATAATAATCCTCTTCGAGGGGGCAACCTCCTTATGCCCACATAAATGTACAATTCCAAGATGATTCCAAATGAAAATGTCTCCTTGGTATATATAGGAGACTAGGAGGTATAATTACAACTATTGGAATAAATTTGACATAAATAAAATAACATTACTAATGTAATATGCCCCAATTAAGGGGTAATGAGCCAATATTAGGGCTTAACAAAACCCTAAATAACCCTAAAAGACTAGTCGGCTCAAGAGAATGATTTATATTAAGTTATTAGTCTCCAAGAGAAGAATTTGGCCCACCTAAGTGACTTGGAAGACTATAAATAAAGGGAACTTGAGCTCATTTGCATACACACCTCAAAAATCTAGTGGTGCACAAGTTTGGAGAAGAGTTACAGTTGCAGCTGTTGCAACTAGAAGATTTTGGTTTTGACTGGGATTCTCTCTTGGTTATGGTTTGAACTTTATGCTTGTCCTCTTCTCGTTATTCTTTCTTGGTGCACTATCCCCGAAGAGAGGTGCGCTATCTTGTTTGGATATCTAGCCTAGGGTTTTCTTCCAAAATGATTCTCTGTCAAGGTTAAGGTGCTCAGGGGTGGCTTTGACCTATGGTTGGGTGATAATATTGCTATATTGTTTATGGTTAAACAAGCACATCCATTACATTCTAACATATTATGGGCCCGCACTATATTCGGACAGTCTAACCACTGAAAGATAGATTGGGAGGGCTTGCTCAGTTGCATTTGCAGCGAAATTTTGCTACAACAATGAAACCCTAACCCTCTCATTGAGGTACCTTACGTGAAGAGATTGACCTAATTTCTGGATAGACTAGTGCGCCCTAGCCTAGCGCATCTCCTGGTACTCTCAGCAAGCTAAACGTCAAGCTTGAGTTTTTGGACAAAATCAAGGGTTGACCAAGTCAAAGCAATTATGACTTACTCTATGAAGTCAGAAAACAAGATAGAAGGGGCTCCTAACTTCAGAGCATGGAAGACAAGGATTGACCGCATTCTTTCCAAGAATAAAGTGTTGGATATTGTGAAAGGAAAGATCATGGAACCACAATTTGAATAAGGAAAAGAGAAGGAACCTCATAACGTTGCAGTTTTGGAGAAGTTCAAAGACAGTGACATCAATGCCATGAGTATCATAGTGGACTCTATAAAATACCACTTGATACCCTACATCTCCCATCTTGACTCTTCTAAGAATATGTATGATGCCCTATCAAAGCTCTTCTCAGTCAAAAACATTGGACAAGTAATGAGTCTGAAGAATGAGATCAGTGACATGAAAATGAATGATTATGACAACATAACATCATACTTTGTGAGAATCTCTCAGTTAAGAGATCAAATACAATCTATTGAAGAGATCATTTCAGAGAAGGAACTGGTAAATATAGTACTCAATGGTCTTCCCAAGCCATGGGATACATTTTCCGCAAGCATGAACACAAGGAAGGAGTATCCTACATTTGAAGAAATTTGGACTTATTGTGCACAAGAAGAATCAAGGATTAGTGAAAAAGAGAAACCCCAAAAGAAATACGATGATCAAGCCTTCACAACAAGGTTCAAGAATTTCAGGAATAAAAGGAAGTTTGGCCCAAGGAAGAAATCAAATCAAGAGAAAGATATGTCAAAAATACAATGCTTCAATTTTCGAAGATATGGTCACTGCAAGAATCATTGTCCCAAGTTAAAGAAAAGGAAAGAAACACACAAAGCATCAGTTGCCGAAGAAAGGGAACCCTCAAAGAAATCCAAGCAAGACAAAACAAACTTCTTCTTCTAAGACAAGGTAACAAAACTCTTCATAGTTCTTGTACATACCATGTTTTCTGTACATATCTTGCATATCTATTAATTAGAAGATAATATGTTCAAATAGAAACTATACATATGGAAGAACAACAAGATAAGGATTTCTATCACAATGACTATAAGTCAGGGAATACACATGAAAGGATGAAGTACATCAACAACCCCTGGTAACAATTCATGTGGAAGTTATTACATAAGTAACAACTACAAGATAAGCCGAAATCAGAATCAATCTTGAAGAAACCTAGAAGAAGTAAAGATAGAAAGAAGTCAACAATCAAGAGGAAATTGGAAAAAGACTTGTGACACTTTGTAGAAGGCAATAAGGATGCAGTCGAAAGCGTGGACTCTGTTAGATGGAGGGAGTCGATTATATATTTCCAAAATAAGAGCATGCATTAATGCATGAAGTAAGGATTAGGAGGGAGATAACCCTAAATAATATGATCCATTGAATATGATGAAGTATCTATCCATGGTAGCAACCATGAAAAGCAACACATGTTCAATGTGACTTTAGAAGAAGTCTTATTCGAAAAGAATCCTTAAAGTATCCATGGTTTTCCATCCACATCCATGATTCTATGATGAAAGAAAGAATTTGGAATATTCAGGGCATGGAATTTGTAGAAAACTCCATGGACCCAAGAGCTAAAGACTTATGAATGTAAATGAAATCAAGAAGAGGAAATGAAAGTTGTGATGAATAAAAGTGTATGGAAGACTTATGAATGTAAGCATTGCAAGATTAAGAACTAAAGGTTCTCCCAGATGGAGGGAGAAGACTATTATGATTTCTTTTTCCAATAAACCAAACACACCTCTACACGAGCCATTATATCTTCTGCAATATCCATGGGTTGGATTTTACATCAGATTAATGTAAGGAATGCCCTCCTCAAACATAGTAATTGAACAAGAAGCGTATGTAGAGAAACCTCAAGGTTTTGAGGTATACTAGAAGGAGACTCTTGTATGCAGATGGAAGAAGATATTGTATGGATTCAAACAACTTGGTGCAAAGCCTCTAATGCACAGCAGAAGCATGGTGAAAACCCTTCTATCAAAATGGTTACTTAGAAATCCAAGATGATGGATTTCCAATCCATAATAATCTCTCATGATGACAGAAGAAGTACCACTTCGATATGTTTCAGTTTGACCCTTGCCATGATGTTATGAGCTAGCAGGAAACAAAAGAGTTGAATCCAATTATGATATACTATAATGATCAGAACTATATGAAGCCTTCAGATAAAACCGATGTTCCAGAAAAACCGAAGTACATTGAAATCAAGAATTTCATTCTCCGTGATGAAGTTCAGAAAAGATAAGTGATTCTCCAATATCTATCTTTGCAAATGAGCAGATAAAAAGACATGTTGGTAAAGCCTTTGTCCAAGATGAAAGAGTTCGTGTACTTAAGAAACAATTTGGAGCTCATGGAGATGACTTCCTTATTAAAAGGGAAGAGATGAATCCTAGGTTGGGAGGGAGCACTAATGTGCTATTGATTTATGGACAGTCATTTTTCAAGTTCAAAAAATTGTCCAGGATGAGCAGTTCCTTTCCAATTTAGAAAGTGGTTTGATATTTCTGATGGATAAGCATTTTTCAGTTCGGAAAATGGTCCAAATCAAACGATCATTTTCATCATTAAAATGGTTCGATGGATTGTTGATGTACCATAGACAATGATTCCCCTTGTGGCTAGTGTGGGAGAATGGTCTAGTACAATCTTTCTTCTTGATGGTCACTCTCAGTAGTGGTCAAGAATATTGGTCCACCTCACTGAACAACCATTCTTTTGAAGCTCACATTTGTGAGCAGTTTCGAAGAATGGTCCATTTAGGAGGTTGGTGCAGGATAGTCATTCCCTAGGGTAGATTCATTCTCTCTAGGTTGCACTTTGTTTAGTGCCGAAGGAATGACCCAAATAGGTGAATGGTCCAAGTTCAACAATCAGGGATAGGCATTCCCTAGGGTAGACTCACTCTCTCTAGGTTTCACTTTGTTTAGTGTCGGAGGAATGGACCAGATAGGTGAATGGTACAGGCTAAGAAATCAGGACAGTTATTCTTCTATTCTTGAGAAGAATAGTCCAGTAGCTCATGACTAATGTTTTACCTTCTCGAGGGAAGATGATCTTCCATATCTCATAGATGTGAGTGGAAGAATGGCCCAAATGATTCAGTTTATATCATGACATTGTTTTTTGTGCAAGTTGATATCAGATGATATGATTTCTATGGAGACTATATGTCTCTGGAAAATAGATGTATGCTATTGTGGTTGGTGTTCCATTGGTTGTGATTATGTGTCATTGATTAAGTAGTTGTGTGTTACTTGGTGTGGTAGTGTACCACTAGATTGTAGTTGTGTGCTACTATGGATAGACATAGTTGTGTTCTATTGAAAAACATCGTTCTGTTTTCCACATAGATTATCAGTAGTATGGAAAATGATTATCAGCCAGATGAATAGTCAGTGTGCTTGTGGACAGACATTCTCCAGGTAGAGAAAGGTCCAGATAGAACAGATTACTAGTGGACAATATTCTCTCTGTGGAGAATGGTCCAGATTGACAGTTTGTTGATATGTCATGGATTAGTATTTTTCTAAGGCGTGGATTGTGGCCCAAATAGGAAAATGGTTCAAGACCAATATTTTATAAGGCATACAGGCTGAGACAAATATCTATAACTTGATTAGAAAATGGTCCTAGATTAAAATTTCTATATGAATGGTCTATGTATTCCATGGCATAGCTTTTAGCATATGTTGGGAGAGTCATTCTTCTAGGACGTATAAGAAGAATGGTCCTTGTATCACTCCTTGAAGTGAGTGACTTATTAAACATCATGTCAGATTACTCAAATAGAGTATGGTTTTGAGAGATGATGTAGTTGATATTGTCAGATGACACTGATAGTGATGATGGTGCTTGTGATCTAATTATGAGATAGTCTATACGACTATGATGATGCTATTGGTTCAATGGTATGTTTGTGCTCAAGACCATTGACTTCAATATCTCCCTAGGTAGGAGGGAGTGTTGATATTATGGTAGATGCGGGAGGTATTTACCTCCACGTGTAAACCTGATGAGAATATATTATTTCAGGAAGCAAGAAGAAACCCTAAATAACCCTAGAAGACTAGTCGGCTCAAGAGAATGATTCATATTAAGTTATTAGTCTCCAAGAGAAGAAGTCGACCCAGCTAAGTGACTTGGAGGACTATAAATAAAGGGTTCTTAAGCTCATTTGTATACACACCTCACAACTGCAGTGGTGCGTAAGTTTGGAGAAGAGTTGTAGTTGCAGCTGCTACAACTAGCAGATTTCGGTTTTGGCTGGGATTCTCTCTTGGTTATGGTTTGGACTTTATGCTTGGACTCTTTAGGTTATTCTTACTTGGTGCGATATCCTTGGAGAGAGGTGTGCTATCTTGTTTGGTTATCTAGCCTAGGGTTTGCTTCCAGAATGATTATCTGTCAAGGTTAAGGTGCTCGGGGGTGGCTTCAGCCTATGGTTGGGTGACAATATTGCTATATTGTCTATGGTTAAACAAGCACATCCATTATATTCTAACAGTTTCTTATTGACAATTATTAATGATAATTTTTGTTGTTGTTTTTTGCATATCTGTAGATAGAATATATTTATTGATGGAAAGACCATCTAGGTATATGTTTGAAGCATTAATTGAGTCTTTTGATCCCTTTTCTAAAAAATTGTAAGACAATTCTTTTTTTCCTTGTTTTAAGAATTCTCATTGATCTTTGTCGCATCACTTTCAATTTCTATGTATTCTTTTTCATATTCTATGTCATATTTTGGAGATTTTTTTTAACAACATTATGGGAATTCAACTCCAATCCTAGAGCGCTTGTGCTTATACTCATTTTATGGAAACTTTGGTTTGGTCTACGAAGACAATCATGTAAATATTTTTGGGTTTTTAGAGGCCATTGTTTTGAAGAATGACACTTTTTTATATTCAATGGATGTTTATGATGCATATTTCTCTAAATAGTCAAATACACCAACCTATGCCAATATTAAATTTATTAATTGTTCATAGAAATCAAAATTTTGACATAAAAGGGATCCACATCACCTACATAACTATAAGGATTGGAATTCACTAATAGTTAAGGTGGAAAATAGACTATATATTTAGTGCAACAAATGTCTGTCTTATGGAGGTAGGATTAAGCTTGTTAAGTTTGTGTTAGAGGCAATACCTATATATTGGATGTCTTTAGATTTCATCCCTAAGATAGAATTGGAAAAAATATGAAAACATTGTTTCGGGTTCTTTGGTCTAGAAGGAAGGAGTAGAAGGCATTGCACTGGTCAAATGGAAATGACTTCTCATCCCAAAAGATATCAGGGGTTGGGGTTTGAAGAATACACACTAGTTTAGAAGAGCTCTAACAAAAAAATGTGTGTGGCGACTGATCAATGGTAAGGGGATTTGGTTCTACGTAATGAAACAAAGATACATAACACCAAAATTGATGGAAGATTGCATTAGGAACCCTACCAAAAAGTGACAAATTCCTCCATAATTTGGAGGGCAATGGATATAGCCTTCCCTATTTTGGGGCATTGGCTTATTTGGAAGGCAGGGAATGAGGGAGAGTGTGAATAGGCATAGACCCCTAGGCTAGTTGTGGGGAAGATTACAAACCTCTTGATAGGGTGCTAGATATTGTCCATAGGAATGGGTTCTTCTATCTCAATCAGGTTGTATACCTGGAAATTAATTATGTTTGAAGTCGAGGATGGAAAATAGTTTATATGTTAAGGTTGGTTGGTAGAGTAGTAGCTAAATGGGGGAGATATACCATAACTCTAAAAAAAATCCATGTGAGGATAAAGGATGAAGAAGATTAACTTAATTGGGGGAGGGGGATTTGGCCCTAGGTATTTATATCCCAAGATTGGGTATAAACCTTTAAGTGAAAATGTAGGAGCAAGGATAGACAAAATGGTGGTAGAGAGGTGTTTGCAGGTTTAAATTGTTGATGTTTCGACAACATCAGGAATACATTCTCTTAGAATAATAATTAATAATATAATTATTGATTATTAAATATCATATATAATAAGTAAATGATAATAATAAATAGTTATTAATTATTAAAGGGATGCATCCTTTCATGGATGGTCACCATATGTTCCCTATATATGGAACATTCATCATTGTAATAATATATCGATCATATCTCATATGAAGAAAAAACATGGTATCAGAGTGGGACTAGGCTTGAATCCTTCACAGGAGGGACCAAGAAAATGAGAGTAGAGTAAAATGTTGGGAGTGTTAAATTTATGGGGTTGTTACAATCTCTATGTACAACATATTATTCTCCAACTATTTATAAGAAAGAAAATTAAATTAAATTTTAAATTTATTTTTTCAAAGAGACGTGTCCTTTTTGGATCAATCTAATATTACTATAAAAAGACACTTGAAAGACACAACAATAGACACACATATTTTTCTCTCTCACACATGGGATAAGTGATCTAAGGAAGAGACTAAGAAGTTGAAATTTTCCTAGTTACTTAGTGACGTTCTAGTGTTTACTAAAGTAATATCGTATATCATTGGAAGTAATTACCACTTGTGGAAAGATTGTGCTTGTTTAATTTAAAACTAGAAAATCAACATGGTTAGCCGTATGACATCAAGTATATGATGGATGTGTGTTGGTAGCTATATGACATCGAGTATATGTTGGATGTGTGTTGGTAGTCATATGACATCGAGTATATGATGGATGTGTGTTGGTCATAGTAGAAGACATATTATTTGGAGGGTCATTGTATATATTTGTGCACAAGATAAATTGTTCTCCTCTAGGAGATMATTTTTGTTGTTCTTGTTTCTTGTTTCGAGAAGGTCAGAGGTAATAGCTCTRAGAAGGATCCATAATGATGGTCACAGGAGGAAGAAATGGAGGGAAAKAATTTCCAACATGATATCAAAGAGAGACATTGTCAGACATGATGCTCAAAGATAGAAATTCTCTAGGAGCAATGTACCTCCTAGGACAGGACCATGCCAGATAGCAGAGACAGTTCCAATGATCATGGATACAACGAGTTAAGATCGACTATAGCACAACTATGGTAGATCCATTAGAGGAGACAAACACTTTATGAGACTTAGAGGGAGCAGGTGTATTAGTCCCAGTACATGAGTCGAGCCATGAGATGTTGAGGAAGCAAGCATGGCAGCAGTTCTAGTCTATGTAGAGGCATTCCCAGAGAGGGAGGTGGTACAGTATATAGAGGGGGAAGAGATTGAGTTACCTCCAGAGAAGGAGGAAGAGATACCTTCAGTGTTAGAGGGAGCAAAGACAAAGGAAGAGTCACCTCTAGCTCCAGAGGGAGTGTTGATGTTTTTCATCTTCCTGAGACATTGGTTTCATGAGGGAAGCTCGATATATCAAGTATGGTCCAAGATGACTTAGAATGATCAACATTTACCTATGTTTCTATGGGAAAAGGAATCCATGACTGCAGTGTATGTTTAGAACATAAGTACTCATAAGACTTCGAGGAACATGACGCTCGAGGATCAAGGAGAAAAGGATCAAGATAGACCCTTCAGGCATAAAGGGTACATTTATGGGGTACAATGAGTCTTCGAAAGAATACCAGATCTACATCACTGGTCAAAGATAGATTGAGGTGAGAAGAGATGTTACCTTTGAGAAGGAGGTATCCTTTAAGAGGTCTAGAGGATCTCACATGGAGATTGATCAAATTGATCCAATTGATATCATTGATCCTGTAGCTCCAGTTGATGTTCCTAGAGATATTGCAGTAGGTCAGAAGAGACCTACATGATCTTGTCAGACTTTGCAGGAGGTAGAAGGATATACAACTCCTCGTGGTACCTTCCAAGTGAGAAAGAGACCTCAAATATATCCATGCTATGCCACAACTATGAACCACATCATTCATTTTGAGCCTTCCTATTATGAGGAGGCAACTAGTCATCCAGTATGGAGAGATGTCATGATGGAGTAGTATCAATCCATCATGAAGAATGATGTGTGGTATATTGTTCTGAGACCTGAGGGGAAGTCTATAGTGACTTCCAAATGGATCTACAAGATTAAACACATGGTTGACGGGAGCATCAAGGGGCACAAAATGAAATTTGTTGCTAGAATATTCTCTCATGTGGAGGGAATATATTATCAAGAGACATTTGCTCCTATTTCTTGATACACTTCTATCCGGATGATTATTTCCCCTACAACATCCATGGGTTGAAGAGTACATCAAATGGATGTAAAGACAACCTTTCTCAATGGAGATATTGAGGAAGAAGCGTACATAGAGAAACCAGATGGTTTAGTGATACATGAGAAGGAGTCTCATGTGTGCAAGTGAAGAAGGCCTTGTATGGACTCAATCAGCCACCTCAAGATTAGTATGAAAGGATTGATGGACACCTGATGATTTTTGGGCTTTATAAAAAGTGTTGTTGATCCCAGCCTATACTATAATACATTTAATGGCAAGTCCTTGAATTTGGTCCTCTACATTGATGATTTATTCCTCACCGGTACAGAGAGCCTTATTGTTGAATGCAAGTATGTGTTAGCCTCTAATTTTGACATGAAGGACCTTGATATGATGCATTGCTTCTTGGGTCTAGAGGTGTGGCAAAGAACTAATGAGGTATTCCTGAGTCGGGGGAAATACACAGTTGATATATTGAAGAAGTTTGGGATATTGAACTTGAAGCCCGTGGCTGCACCAATGGTGACGAATATGAAGAAACGATGTGTGTATACTTTTGATTTTGACAAAATTGATCCAACTCTGTACAAACAAATGATTGGATCATTGATGTATCTGGTTAACACCAGACCAAATATTTTCTATGTAGTGAGTACACTTAGCCAGTTTATGAGTCATCCGAGACAAACACATAGGATTTATTGTGAAGCATGTGTTGAGATACCTACAAGGAATAATTGGACATGGTATGAGATATACTTCTAGTATTGGTATGATATGGTAGGAATATATTGACTCTGGTTGGTCAGGGAGTGCAGTGGATAGAAAGAGCACCTTCAAGTGTTTCTTCACTTTGGGATCTTCCATGGTTTCTTGGTGTAACAGGAAACAAACTTATGTGGTTTTCAGCATAGAAAAAGAAGAGTACATTGCATTAAGTATGTCAGTCCATGAAGTAGTGTGGCTTCACAAGATCCTTGCAGATTTATCCAAACATGTGATGGATTCTACCATTATTCATTATGGTAACCAAAGTTGTGTGAAGATCTCATAGAATCCAATGTTTCATGAAAAATCAAACCACATTGAGATCAAGTACCATTACATCTAAGACATGGTGCGGAGGAAGGAAGTATTGGTGCAATACCTTCCTACAGATGAGAAAGTTGTTGATGTTCTTAACAAACCAGGACAAAGTTCAAGTACTTATGTGACAAACTTGGTGTGGTAGAGAATGCCTCCCTCGTTGAGAGGGAGTGTTGATGTTTGCAACTTCCTAAGACATTCCCAAGATCATACTCCTCTATGATTGAGTTGAGTTGATATGTGATGACACTTATCTGAGAAGGTATAAGTGGGACACTTATCTGAGAAGGGATAAGTGTGTTTGGGATTATAGCACAATGTCCCTTATGGAGAGCACATGAGGACACATCCCATGTGAAGAGCACATGAGGACATGTCAAGGGACTTGAACTTGACATCACACATTATGGGGAGTTGACCCCAGTGTTTCTAGAGGGAGTCACATGGGAGTGCCATGTTTGACAGACATTCTCTAGATCATACTCCTCTATGAATTGAGTTGAGTTGATATGTGAGGACACTTATCCAAGAAGGGATAAGTGGGACACTTATCTAAGAAAGGATAAGTGTGTTTGGGCTTATATCCCAATGTCCCTTGTGGAGAGAACATGATGGAATATCAAGGGAGTTGACCTTGACATCACACACTATGGGGAGTTGACCCTAAGTGTTCCTATAGGGAGTATCCTCTAGAATTCCACATGGGAGTGCCATCTATGACAAACCTTTTGCTACTAGGGTCGTTCTGTACCATTGGTGGAGACTGTGTGTATCTGGACAATAGTTGTGTACTACTATGGAAAGATACCTCCATAGCTAAGAGGGAGTGTTGATGTTTCAACATCGGGCAAACCTTCTCTTAGATTGGGCTGCAGAAGGGAGATAGGATACATTTATCATAAAAGTGCACTAGTGGTAAATGGGTCCAAACTTAGTCCTTCCTTGAGCATGACAAGGAATAATATGGACTGAAGGTGCTTGAATTTCTTTTAATGTGTTACTGAGCATCGAGATGACATTCACTCACAGGTTTGTACTTGTGGTGAAATATCCCAGTGTGGTCTTTGTCCTAGTCATGGTGATTTGACAAGGAATAATAAAGACTCAAGATGCTATATGCTATTACATGCGGACCGTGACTGAGTCTAATCTTAGATAGAGTTAATTGGATTAGTAGGAGAGCCGCAGAAGGATTTTCTCCTCAGTTTAGGTGGGAAAGAGACATCTCCCAAGACTGACAGACAAGTGTCATGAGTCTAGGGTGAATTTTGTATACTTCAAGTACAAGCTTGGCATGATGCAGAATGTCTTCATCGTTGAGAGGGAGTGTTGATGTTTGGACAACATCAGGAAGACATTCTCTTAGAATAATAATTAATAATATAATTATTGATTATTAAATATCATATATAATAACTAAATGATAATAATAAATAGTTATTAATTATTCAAGGGACACATCCTTTCATGAATGGTCATCATATGTTCCCTATATATGGAACACTCATCATTGTAATAATATATCGATCATATCTCATATGAAGAAAAAACAACACAAATGTCCTTTGAAAGTTTCAATTTTCATATGGTTTTCTTTGAATCATAAAGTTCCAACTTGGGAATTACTACAAAGGAGGGAAAACAAGGTCTTGGTGTTCACTATGAAGAGAAAATGAAGAGAGCATCGAGTACTTTTTAATATTTTTCTCTTATGCATTATAGGTGTGGAAAGAATTAGAAAATCTCAATCGTCTAAGGGGGGCATGGAGGAGGGACTCTACCTCTTAAGGTATGAATAGGTGGTGTAGTGATCCAAAAAATAAAAAATTCAAACCACTCCCTTTGTTCGCAGCCTGGGGCATTTGGTTTGCTCGCAATGCTTAAATATTTGAAAATATGGTTATCCTCCTCTATGTGTGCAACATGGTGCTTTTCCATACTCTGTGGCTTTAAACAAACTCATGTGGTCAATCTCATAAGTAGATCACTATGGAATCGATTGATAAGAGTGTATCATGGGCCTATTTTGATGGGGCTAGTCAAGGTGATCCTTTAATCTATCATGAAGGTGGTGTTTTATATATCATTAAAGGGCATGTGATCATATTCAAAGTTGTTTTGGGTAGGGGAAGTAATCATTTTTCTAAACTTTTTGCATTGACATTATTACTGAAGTTGGTAGAAGACAAAGCCATGGGAACAATGAGCTTTGGAGACTCATTGGTTGTAGTTAATTAGATGAATGGCTCATTCAATATGAACAATTATCTGTTGAGACCCATCTTTCATGATTCTTAACTTGTTAGATCTATATTTAATTCCATATATTTTCTTCATGTTTATAGAGAAAGGAATGTGGATGTTGATGGTCTTTCAAAAGTTGGACTCTTGCTGGACTCAAGCACTTGGAAATTATAGGAGCAAAAGGATGGTCAATCTACTAACTACATCCTATCCCATTTGAGTGTTGAATTTTAATTTTAATTTTAAGTCATTGTTATATTATGGTATTTTTGAAAGGGATATATATTGCACCCTATTGAAAATTTTAGGACTATTATGAGGACTTTGTAAAGGCTTGTTTTTTAAATTTGGTCAAGAAGTTTACGATAGCTCTGTACTATATGGTTTTCGGTTTTTTTGTTTTGTTATGTACTATTTTTTTGAGGGAATTTTTGAAATGCATATTAGCTACACATTTGTGAAATGCAATTTTTTTCTATCATAACAAAATTGTGATTTTTTATGGAGAAAAATTACGCTTACAAAAGTTTTTGTGAATTATCAGTGAATAAGATGATAATTGGCATTATCATCATATTAAAATTTAAAATGTTTACTTATATAATCAATTATATCAAATTTGATTATTACTTACTGACATATTCCAAAATGAATTATAATGATCTCACTTAATGTAATTAAGTTGTCCTTGATAAAGATATGTGGCAAAAGATTGTTTCATGTCATATATTTTTATAGAGGCGACGATGGTAATACAATTTCTAAAAATCATTTTTTGAATGTCTAGACAAAGTTTTCATCATTATATTAAAAATTATTGAATATATTTTCACCTTAGCTTAAAAATTAAAGTTAAKATTCTTTTATATTTAGAAAAARATTTCATAATCAAGTAATTAAAGAAACATCCAATGAGAAAAATAAATTCAATCATTTTAATAAAAAATTTATAATTTAAGATTTAGAAAAAAAARAAAACATGAAATCAAATAATTAATAAATTTTAAATAAGAAAGTTTAATTCTTGTTTCTAAGACCTTAGAATTATAATAAAAAAATGGGTCAAATAATTTAATCAAAGTTCAATTGACCTTAAGATAAATACTATTAAACATAGTGAAATCATACTATAATTTTTAAATGAAGTTTTTTATAGTTTTACCAAGAATTATAATAAAAAATGGGTCAAATAATTTAATTAAAATTCAATTGACCTTAAGATGAATACTATTAAACATAGTGAAATCATACTATAATTTTTAAATGAAGTTTTTCATAGTTTTACTTTATATTAAGGGTTTTTGTCAATTTCTAAATTGATTGAAGGCTTTAAAAAAATTAAAATCCCCTCAATTAATTGAAACCTATATTAATTTTTGAATAATTGACCAAAAATATTAATTTATAATAATGTTTATTAAACAATTAAGAATAATATTAATAAATTTATTGAGTATAATTGTTACATGCACGCATGCCATCAAATGGAATACTCGGAAAAATCTTTTGACTTTTGACAATCAAACTGTTTAATTAGAAATTCAAATCTATATTACCGTAAACAACACGTATGGGGTACTTTGTGGAAGATACTATTCTTGAAACCAAAACCATGCCAAAAATCAATTTCTAGCATTCATTTCCCATGTCAGGATAGAATACCCCTTTTTCAAGAAGTGGTCAATATTTTTGCAAAAAAAGATCATAGTTTAATTAAGTTTCTACTATTAAAATTTTAAAACACACCATCTCCATTTTTCTATGCATGTGACTACTTCATCAACATGTGAATGGAATTGGAGTGAGGTGTTCCTTCATCCATTCTATGAAAAGGACTTTCCCAACCTCATAAAAGGCTCAAGATTTGGTGTGTTTTTCACTCAAATCTTTGTCTTCTATCACAACAATAGGTAGAATGCCTTGTTGTACCCACTAGGACGAGAGATTATGAAAATTATTATCAAGATGATGGTGATGATACACTGCCTTTGGAGGTGTTGCAAGAAAATTCATAAAATATGCTAGAATGTAGTAATGATAATAATGATCCTAGTCAAAGTAGCTTCAAGGGATCTTTCACTCTAGAGGAACTAATAAATGAGATGGAATTTGAATTTTAGTCTATTTGTGAACTACGTTATCATTTATAAACTAAATAGTAAAAAATTGAGTGTTTTCATTGTTGCAAACTTTATGTTAGGAATATGAACCATGCTATTGAGGATGACACAAATAACTGTAGAAGATAAGAGAAACATGTAGGCAAAGGAAACAAACATTATAAAGATCTATGGGTCAATTCTCTAAAGGTTAAATGACAACAATTCCATTGGATCAAAATGCTCCATATTTCTAAATAACAAGTAGTTAATGTCAAATCAGATTGGTTATTTTGGTCAGAATTTATTCGTCCCACTCACACCATACAACAACGATCTAAGGATGTGGCGGATGACTATATTACATTTCATAATTTGGAGATGTTACACATTTGATCAAAGAAGAGAAATTGGGTTGTATATGATGCGAGGATGTCGTCAAAGCTAAGGCTTGTGGGGGATTTCATCATGAATACTGAGAATTTTGATTGGCATTGGAAGGAATTTCTACCATCAATGTGTTTAGTCGAAAGCCCTTGATATTTATGCACTACATTGGTGGGAGGCCATGATATACTCCAGGATTGGCATCTTAGATATGTTAATCATCTGAAGAAGATTAACAATGATGTTTGGATTCTCTTCTACCATGAGAACATCCATGGTTTTCATATATTTTTCTAGATAGATGTGTCTCCAAAGATCATCTATAACATCCATTCTTTCATGGCAAGATGATTTGGAAAATGAATGAAATCCCTAGCATGTTCATACAAGTTTTTTCATTCACACTTAGGTTCAAAGATCAAACTTCATGCTTTGAATATGAAAACCTAATATTCAGTTACAATTTTTATTGGGTAAGTCTAAAGTCTCTCCATTACAATCTTATAGACTAAAGTCTATCCATTACAATCTTGTAGGCTAAAGTATATCTTTGGTAATTACTTTATGTAAGATTTGGCTAAAAATCCATCCAAGAATGCAAATGAATGAAGGAAAACAAATCTAGAAATCAGAAATGAGAAAGAATAAACCGTATTCTACTAAAGAGAATGAAAAGCATACAATGAAAATGAGATGCTCATATGAGAGTGATGGGTGAGTATATATAGTATTTACCACCGAAGAGACTAAAAACACAGCCAATATGGGATAAATTGAAAATTTTCGAAGTAAACTTAACCTAGTGTGAAGAGAGCTAAAGTGGAGAACTAGCTAAGAAAGAAATAGATAGCTAAAGGACCTTATTCACACTAACAACTCTCCCCCTTAAGTGAAACTTAGGGGGGAATGTAAACAAAGATGAAAAGATGGGTCCTGGACACAAGGCTTGATGAGGTACCCATGCATAAAACATCCCCTCAAATACAAAGGGAAGGAGAAAACCCAATGGGAAAAAACTCCCCCCCATGAGAGGATGAAGCAAGAAGGGCTAAGTGACCCCCCCAAAATAAATTTCCCACACCCCTAAGAGAGACCAAAGATGGGAATATTTTCTCTCAATGAAGGTTTTGGTTAATTATGTTGCAACCTGCTCTACTGTAGGAAAATAGTGCAAACCAATGACCTTCTCCTGAATCAACTCCATGAGAAAATGCATGTGGATCTCGATGTGTTTTGTCTGTTGACGATGAATCGAGTTATTTTAGATCTGGATGGTGCTCTAATTTTCATAGTAGATGACTGATGGATTTTGAAAAGTGGTGTGTGCCAATTTTAGTGAGGATATTTTGAAGCCAAATAGCCTCAGTGGTGGCATGAACAACCCCTTGATATTCAACCTCAATTGAAGAAAGAGCAATGGTATGTTACTTCTTGCTCTGCCAACAAATGGGACCGGAGCCAAAGTGAACATTGTAGCTAGATGTAGACTTGTGACCATCAAGATCACCGTCCCAATCAGAATCTGTGTATCCAATCAAATATGAACTTGTGCCCACTACATAGTGAATCATGTACCTATGCGTGCCCTGTATGTACTGAAGAATTCATTTGACAACCTTCCAATGAAGCTCATGTGCCTCTGTCATGAAGCACACAAAAATTTCAATTGCAAATGAAATGTCGAGGAAAGTATAATTCAAGTAGATGAGGATTTCAACAAGATGATGATACAAAGTGGTATCAACTAGTGGTGTGGAACACTTCGCCTCAAGCTTGACTCCAAACAGAAAATAATTTTGTGCAGGCTTACAATCATGCATGTGAAAACAAGCCAGAATATTAAGAGCATACTTGGGAGATCCCATAGGAGGACTGAGTGATCTCAATCTAGAGAAAATAGTGCAAGAGACCCAAGTCATTCATGGAAAACCTAACATGCAAAGCAATTTTGATGCTTGAAATGATGGATGAGGTACTCCTACTGAAAATCAAGTCATCAACATAGAAATCCAAGAATAGAAGAGCATCTTCATGTCTCAAGATGTAGACATCGGATTTGAGTGGCATATAGAAAACCTAACTAAGAGAAGAAAGGAGTCCATATTGGCATACCAAACCCATGGGGCTTGTTTGAGACCATAGAGAGACTTCCACAATCTACAAACCAATGAATAATCATGAAAAAATCCTTGTGGATACTCCATGTAAATATCCTCATGTAGATCCCCGTGAAGAAATGCACTCTTCACATCCATCTGATGTGCAACCCAGCCTTGAGTTGTAGCAATAACAAGTATAAGGCAAATGGAGTTCATTTTGGAAATGGGGGAAAAGGTCTCAGTGTAGTCAACATCGAAAATATGAGAAAAACCTTTAAACATGAGCCATGCTTTGAACTTTTCAACTGATCCATCCAATGCAAATTTGGTTTGATATATCCAATTACATTGAAATAGTTTTTTCCCTTAGCAAGATCCAAAGTTTTGTTCCAAATCAACGAGTTGTGTTCTTCCTCCATTGCTAAATCCCACTTAGAAATACTTGATGATTCATGAAAGGAATGTGGATCTAAAGTTGTGATAATGTAGGGTTGTGGAATATTCTAATGTTGTGATCGAGTTTTCTGAGTATCAGAAGGATCCCCAACAATAGTGTTTGTAGACTCAAGTGTATGACAAGCCCAACGAGGCATGGTAGGGGATGGAAGAGGAGAATACTCATCCTCATAATCTGAACTTTTTGAAGAGGAGGACGAAACCTCATGATCAACTCTCCAAGAAGAGGCAGAGTGAGGAAAATCCTTTGAGTCACTATCTGAATCCATTGTGGAGAAAGGAAGATGAGAGGATGAGCTAGGAGAGATTTCCTAAAATTGCATAGTATGCTCAATGAAGAGCTCATGTGTTCCAGGATCTAAGAGTTGATATCCTTTTAGACCATCATGTTAACTATTAAAATATTGTGTAACTGCAAAGAATATTCTTATCCCCTTCTGTGGATAAAGATAAAATATATTTATTATTGATTAGATCAATCCCCTTTTGTGGATTGATCATGTCGGGTATTGTAAATGACCAAATCCCCTTTTGCAGATTGGTAAAACCCTAATTTTAGTAGGATAAATAATAAGTCAGACCCACAATATATTAAAGAGGCCCCAGAATATATTAAAGGTGGTTATAACCACCCAGAAGAAGAAGTCGGCCCTGCTAGTGAAGAGACACTTCCACACATGCCAAAATTGTATAAATAAGAGAGGCCAACGCCTCATTTAAACACACACTCATCTCACTCATCTAGTGCACAAGCATTGAAGTAAGTTGCAGTTACCAGTTGCCGGAAGAAGGAAGAGAGAGAGAGGTGCACCCTTGGAAGATGAATTTCTATGTTGTTTGGTTCATTATCTTGGCATTGTATTGGCTATCTATATTAAAGAAGTTTTGCTGGGTTTTCTTCCCCTTGAGGGTTTCCCAGGATAACGATTGTGTTTCTCTCAGTAATCATGTCTATGCTATTTTTATCTAGTAAATAGAAAGGTAACCTAATAATAGCTTAAACTTTAACATGGTATCAGAGCTAAGCTGAATATGGCATCTTTCACAGGAAAAAGAAAAACGTCATTGTTGTTGTACATGAAAATTAGGGATTTTTATTAAAGAAGGTTTTCAGCCTCAAATCCATCTAGAAAGGTGTGCCCTACCTCAAGGAACATTTTGGTATCCTCAACGCACTTTTCCAGTGGCTAGATCTCCTAAAAAGTGAAACCCTAGTTTTCACAAAGTTCTAGAAAACTAGAAGTACCAGTGTACCAGAAGTACCAGAAAACCAAAAGCACCAGTCCATAAATCTATAGATCAAGTTTGGAGGGGTAAAAGTTGGATTTTATGAAATCTAAACACACCAGGATACTCGCCTTAGTCCAGCGCATCTTTTGGTGAGTTTGGTTTTCAGATCCAAGTAATTTGATTTTTTTATTATTTTTATAGCTAGAAGGGCTAGGGTTTCTTCTACAAGAAAGAATGGCTACGAGCATGAGGGTAGAAGATAGGCTAGAAGGATCTAGAAACTTCAGATCTTGGAAGCATAGGTTTCATATTACTCTAGACGAGAATGATCTCCTAGAACATGTTACAGTGGGTGTACCAGAACCAGATGAAGAAAAGAAAAAGACCAAGCATACAAAGAATGAAATAAAAGCAAAGAGAATCATGTCAGATTCAGTAAAAGATCACTTTATCCCTCATATATCCGAACTACATACAACAAGGAAAATGTACGAAGCACTCAACATATTATATGAAAGAAAAGACATTAGCAAGAATCTTACCTTAAGAAATCAGTTTCGTAATATGAAAATGGACAACTCAGAATCTGTCACATCCTATCTTATGAGCGTTTCTCAGATTAGAGATCAACTTGCAGCTATTGGAGATGTCATTAGTGACAAAGAACTTGTAACCACAACCCTAAATGGGTTTCCGACATTTTGGATTCCTTTTGTACAAGGAGTGTGTGCAAGAAGCAAGTTACCCAAGTTTGATAAGTTATGGGCAGATTGCAGACACGAAGAATCTAGAATTGCAGACCAACAGAAGAGATTAATTGTCAATGAAGAGGAAGCTCTTACAGCTCAAAAGAAAAAAAGAAATCCCTTCAGTAAGAACAATAAAGAAGCTAGCTCTGTAAGAGTTCCATATAAGAAGAGAGATGTTTCAAAGATTAGATGCTACAACTATCAAAAGTTGGGACACTTTTCTTATGACTGTCCTTAAGTAAAAGGGAAAAGAAAGAATCAAGCACATGTGGTAGAGGAAGAAGAATATACTCCCTCAAAGAAAGCTTTAGCAGAAATTAAGGATTATGTACTTTAAGTTAAATATAGTTGATCTAAAGAAATATAGAAAATGGTGGAGTCCGTGGAGCCTCCCCACACAAAAACAAAAGATAAGTATTCATGTTTATTTTTAGTATCTTGTTTAATTAAATACTTTATCATTACAAGTTAGATTTTTGTGAGAATGTGAATTAACCTCGTTTTATTTAAGTGTCTATGMAGACTTATGAAGGAAGTATCAAAGAAGAGGATGAAGAAAGAGATAACATATTTATTTCATGTTAGATAACTCATGAGAGTGACAAAGAAATCATATTGTAAGTAATTTTACAAGTCTTGGAAGAAAGAACTTATGCCGTGACTTACAGAAGTTAGACAACATGAGAAGGACGTATGATATGGTGACAAACAGTGAAGACCAGACAATATCTGATATTTATATAGGAGTAGGAGGATCCTAAAGATGCAGATTAGAAATATTCAATATGAAGAAAAAGAAGGATACTCAGATATAGTGGATGAGATGCAGGTAACTAGAAGTTGTTCCAGTACCATTCTTATAGATGCAGAGGGAGCAGGTTGATCCAGTATGAAGACAAAAAGAAAGAAATATTCAAACTCAAGAAGGCACTCGGGATATTACAGAAGAAAACTTCAAGGATGATGATTAGAAGTTATTATCTTGGTGCAAGAGGGAGCCATGTCTCTGAGTTTGAAATGAAGGATCGCAATTTGATGCAGTTAGAAAAGAAGATGGATGGTGCCCAGATATTTTGATCAAGATGAAAGCTATCCAATAGATGGATGGTGCCCACTAGATGGGTAGCATGGTATTATAGCATGGAAAGGTTTTGGAACACAAGAGATTTTTTCAGATCCCATAGCTAGACCTTCGTAGAGAAGGAGAAAGAGAAAAGACCTTCATAGAGAAGGAAAGAGAAATCCCATAGGTGGACCTTCATAGAGAAGGAAAAGAGAAGAGACCTTCGTAGAGAAGGGGAATGAGAAATTTGCCAAGGTTGGCCTCTGTCCAAGTGTTGAGTTTTGGATACTCTAGGGACATGCTAGAATACCCTCATAGAGAGGGGTGTGACCACCCTCATAGAGAGGAATGTGGATGTTTCTCCAAGGGGCATTAGGCAGATACTCTCTTCTGGCCAAGGATTGAGTAGCCTAGAACAAAAACCTTGACCATGTGGAATTGTTATTTGGCTCTTGAGGTTTGTGTCATGCTCCTACGTGGATCATGGAAAGGGAATCTAGTCTTGCCCAGGCTAACATATTAGCTTCTCTA
Organism: Picea mariana; assembly: GCA_032191745.1. Lineage (NCBI taxonomy): Eukaryota > Viridiplantae > Streptophyta > Pinopsida > Pinales > Pinaceae > Picea > Picea mariana. The sequence continues at coordinate 131,683 of JASDQU010738295.1, forward strand.
TTTCATGTGGGATGACTAGGAGTGAAGCTATGGTAGTATTCCTCTCCAGTGGATGGGTGAGATATATGACTACAAGAGAAGGGAGAACATAAAAGGAATGGAAAAACTCATAGGACATATTTTGTGTGAAGATAAGAAAGAAGTATCTTCTGCGTGAAGATGAAAGAAAGAAAGAGTATCTTTTGCATGAAGATAAAGAGAACAAAACTTCTGATGATTTATAGATATGCTAGTCAATGATCATGATGCTAGATGACCAAGTGGATGCCTCCAGTTATCCAGTTAATGATGATTACCCAGTTGATGATGTTTCCCAGTTGATGATGTTGCCTAGTTGATGATGTTATCTAGTGGATGTTGCTACCTAGTTGATGTCGATATCCAGTGACCTGTCAAAAGATAAAGAATATCCTTCTTGTTAAGAGGAAGTGTTAAAATATTGTGTAACTGCAAAGAATATTCTTATCCCCTTTTGTGGATAAAGAGAAAATATATTTATTATTGATTAGATCAATCCCCTTTTGTGGATTGATCGTGTCGGGTATTGTAAATGACCAAATCACCTTTTGCGGATTGGTCAAACCCTAATTTTAATAGGATAAATAAGAAGTCAGCCCCACAATATATTAAAGAGGCCCCAGAATATATTAAAGGTGGTTATAGCCACCCAAAAGAAGAAGTCGGCCCTGCCAGTGAAGAGACACTTCCACACATGCCAGAATTGTATAAATAAGAGAGGTTGATGCCTCATTTAGACACACACTCATCTCACTCATCTAGTGCACAAGTATTGAAGGAAGTTGCAGTTACTAGCTTCCAGAAGAAGGAAGAGAGAGAGAGGAGCATCCTTGAAAGAGGAATTTATGTGTTGTTTGGTTCATTATCTTGGCATTGTATTGGCTATCGATATTAAGGAATTTTTGTTGGGTTTTCTTCCCCTTGAGGGTTTCCCAGGATAAATGCTTGTGTACTCTTGTGATTGTGCTTCTCTCAGTGATCCTGTATATGCTATTGTTATCTAGTAAATAGAAAGGTAACATAATAATAGCTTAAACTTTAACATTAACCAACAAATATGCAGGGTTGTATCTGAGGTTATAAAGCTAGAGCGCTTCTCCAAAAGAATGTGTGCCCAAGCTGGGGAGACAAAAAATATGAAGTGTCGCACAACAGGTTTCCTTCCACACCCAGATTCAAAGGAATTCATACTCTTCAATTCCTTATATGGAACTATGTTCTGAATGTGAGTAGCACAGTTCATAGATTATATGATGCAAACCCCCCTTCTCTCCTAAGGGCTGTGTGACCTCCCGATCTAGGATTGATCAAGAAAATGAGTCTGGTTGAATATTTGGGCCTCTTCTAGACCCCAAACTCACTTACACAGGTCCTTTCTCCAAAGGCGTAGGTTGTATGAGACCCATAGACCTTCTCCTAAGCATTGTCCAAGTCTCAACGCCAATCCGGTTCTAGCTCTCCTCTGCTAAGCCATTTCTCCCTTATGACCACGAGTAGTGACCATGCGCCTGAATGAAAGGAGCATCGTAATTTCTTGTCTTATGACTCTTGGAATGCTACTACCTTTGTTTACCCAATAGCCAAAATCACGATGAGCCGAGATCCACAGTCCATCTCTTCCCTTTACCAACGACTGTGATCAAGTTGACATTTTGCATTTCATAACGTTGGGGCTTCTTTGCCTCCGTCCTCCCGATTTTTGAAATTGTGATGACTCTAGATCTGATGGTCCAAATCCTCCCTTGATCTAACGATCACGATGTTTTTGGGACTTTGCGTTTCACGAAGTCGAAAGGCTTGTCACCTCGAGTTTCCTGGTCCTTGAAATGTCGATATTCTCCCTAGACAATCAATGGTATAGATATCTCCTTGATCAACAACTGTGATATTTTCATGAGTTCTCATGACTCATCCTTTGACTCCTCCGAGTCACGAGTCAAGGAAATGATGATCTTCTACCACCTGTCCCTTCCAATGGACGATCCTGATGATTTTGGGACTTCACGTTTCGCAATGTCCACACTCTTCTTGCGCACTCTCGAAGGGTTTAAACCTCATGCAACCTCCTTAGATTCAATGACTATTGGTCCACACATTCCCAGATCCTATGAGTAAGATCTGTTCTTCCTCCTGCGCTCTTTGATGGGTGTCTGGATGTGATTTGGCAGTCTAGATTTCCTCCTTTGTAGTTGATCTACGGTTGTCGACGCTCTTCCTCTTGAGCTTCAATTTCTCCTTGACTTGGAATATTTCCAACATTTCAAAGGTCTTGGCCTTTAACTGTTCTCCTTTGAGCCTTGTAACTTTGGGTCTCACCTGTGTTCTGGAAACGCTATCTCTCCTGATATTTGGGACTTGGAATGAGTCCACTCTAGCACACTCCTCATGCTATCTCTTCTAAGATTTCAACTCGCTCAGTCTCTAAGGGACTCAGACCTTCTTCTTCCTTAGAAGATCTTTGGTGCCCACCTGACACACTTTGCACTCAACCTCCTAATCTTTGGAACTTTTAACAAGTTCTCCCTGTGTGTGCTCCTTGCACTTTGACTAGCCCTCAACTGGCTATCTTTCAACACTTAATCTAAGTGTTGGCCTGGTGAAATCCTTGCACAGGTCTTCCTACAGAATGTTCAAAAACTCTATGAGTGTTTCTCCTCGACACTCCTTTTGTCTCTGAACTTGAAACAAATCTCCTTGGTGCACTCCTTGCACTCGCTCGATGCCCACCTAACAGAGCTCTACAAAATCCTCAGTGATTCTGTCTTTCTGTGTCCTCCTCTACACAATCTTACCTCTAAGGTGTTCATCAACCTTAAAGTTTTCCTTTATTTTGTGATCATTCTGGTGTGCCCTCCTGGCATGTTCTTCCTGACTCCACAGAGTTCATATTTGCACTCCTTGTGTTGGCTACAAAACTTCAAATGTTTTGTTGTGCACTCCTTTTGTTGGCTACAGAACTTCAAATGTTCTATTGTGCACTCCTTGCACAACCTAAAGAACCCACAATGATATTTCAACTCAAACAAAGATAGAGAAGTATATCTTCCTACTGTAAATGAAATCTATCATACATCTACAACATGCATTCGTGAAATCCATAAACACATGAACAACAATATGCAGGAAAAACTTCTTTTCTATTATCTCTGTGTGTCTATACAGATGATTACACAAAAATTGGATTGTAACAAAGTCCCAGTTTTCTCAAGATCTCTCTCAAAACTTCTCCTATTCCAACTCTATCCTAAGTTTTGCTTCTCCTAAGAAATCCTAATACCTCTCTACCTGATATCTCTCTACCAAGTCTCCTCTCCTCTCATCTCCTAATTACAAAAGAGGGCTCCACGAGCTTATCCTCTCCACCGCCTTAGTGCCATCACTATCTCAATTACGACACCATACCTCTAAGGCTACATTACATAAATGGATGTCTATACCTGACTATGATCTGTACCTACTACAGGTAACCATTTAATGCAATCCTATCCACTACCTATACAAAGGCGTGGCCTGACATTTATCAGCCTTACAACATGATAACCTGTATAGGATTATTTCAAATAAGAAAAATGGGAGGGTCAGCGCCTCTCCCTTTCGCCATTGCCCGTATGCGTGTTGGCGTGTTGGCACATGTGTTGAGGTGGATAAATGATCCTGCATCATTATGCCCAATAATTAGGTGCAAGGGAGCGTGTGTGGATCATGCACCAAGCCATATCTTTTAGGGACCTATTTTTCCTCTCTACCACATCATTCCACTGAGGTGTATAGGCAAAAATATGTTGAATATATATCCCTTAAAGAGTCAAATATTGTTCAAAACAACGGTTCACATATTATTTGTCATCATCTGTGTGGAGAATTTTGATTCACTTCCTAGATTGTTTCTTAGCATGGGCCTTGAACTCCTGGAATCTATCAAAATCTTCTCCTTTCTGGCAAAGAAAGTAGACCCAGGTATATCTAGAAACGTCATCAATAAAAGTGAGCAAGTAGTGAGACTTGATAAAAACACAAGGATGGAAATGGACCTACCACATCATTGTGAACTAGCTTAAGGACTTTTGAATCCCTCCAAGATTTCCCTTTGTTGAACTTGTAACATCCCCACTATAATCCCCAATTTAATTAATGCATAATGTAGATATGAATGTGGTTATGGTCAAGTGATATAATATGCAAATTGTATTTTATGAATTTTTAATAAATAAAAGGTGATGCCAACTGTTGGGGGACCTGGACAGAGATGGGGGATGAGTTTTCCACAAGGGAAGGGAGTATCTAAGAGGGGTCCAAGGGGGAAATTATTTATGAATATTAATCCAAACCCAGTTTCCTGAATTTTATTATCATTGGGGACAACCTTCTATTTGTTTGAGTGTATGAGAGATCAATCATTAAATACATGTAATAGGGTGGGTGGGAGAAGCGATGTCCCATAGTTATTGGGAGCATGTGGATGAAGTACAATCAACATTGGGGAGAGTGGGAGTCAACTTTCTTGGGGAAAAGAGAGGAAATCCATATGGGGAGAACATGTAGCTTTGGATAGTCATGTTTTTTTATGAGCAAGGGGAGAACAAGGAAAAGAACATCATTGGATTTGTAACAACAATGAAGGGTGAATTCAAAAGTAGTTTTGGAGTTGTTTAATACTAAAGAAACAAGTTTTCAATCTTGTAGAAGAAACAGGTTGTCATGCCTGAGGAGTGAACTCATGTGTGAGTTGCACTATAACAATAAGTGATTTTTGTTGTTTTACTGGTAGTTTTCCTAGTGATGAGTTCCCAATAGTGAGATTCTTGGTAACCTATGCCAAAGAGACCCTGATAAAAAAATGGGATGCATGATTAACTAAGAGTAGTGAAGGGGTATATTCATTGAGTTGGGTAGGTTGAGAGGAAGAGAGCTGGTGAAAATCATGATAAGTGTAGGAAAATATCAGTGGGTTCTGGGACATCTGAGCTATGAGTGGACTGTGAGAGGCACCCTCTTTTGTAGATTCTTATCCCTAGCATGGGGGTGGCTCACTGTTGAGGTCTAGAACAACAATTTTATGGTTGGGTGGAATGTTTGTCCCAAGTAGTTGGTTGCACAATTGTTTTGAAAAGATAACTACTTATCTATGTTGTGTGTTATTTTATGAGCTAAATTGTTGTGTTTTAACTATGTGTATGAGAATGGTTTATATGTTGTTGTGTAGGTTTTTAATTAGTTGCATTCATGTTTATTTCAACATGTTGTAGTTGCATTTAAATTAATTGTAGTGGAATGGTTAAATTTGTGTGTATTCTTGTAGTTGGTATTCTACATGGTTAGTTAACAGAAAATATTTAATTTATGGGTATTTCCACAAGTAACAGACCTCAACTGGACTAGGGTACATTAGATATTGGTATTAGAGCTCAAGATTCAATATCGAGCTAGTATGGGCCAATACCTATGTGAATTTGGTAGAAATTTAATGTTGTAGAGTTTCGCCTATGACGAATTTGGGGAAATTTGTGAAAACATAGTTAGTTCCCAAAAAATTATGAGCAATTTAGGTCAAAATCACCCTCGAAGTTGTCTAAGAGGTGATCAAGGGTGCTAATCTGCAAGTCGTAGACTTAAGTTTAACTTGGAAGGTCAAAATTTATGTTTTAATGGCGATTGAAGAAGTTGGGAGAGTTTGATGAATCGACGATCGATATCGCATTTGATTTTGATATTAGCGACCCATATTAATCCTAGATTGATAAAAAGCTTATAAGTTTTATGAGTTTGGAAAATGGAGAAAATTGATAGTCGAGATCCATTTTTGGAGTTTGGAAAATGGAGAAAATTGAAGGTTGAGATCCATTTTCAGAGTTTGGAAAATGGAGCAAATCAACAGTCAATATTTGTAGAGGAGGTAGACTTATAATGGTGAAATCAATAATAGAGGCAATTCCTCTATATTGACATTCATTTACTTATAT
>JASDQU010738295.1:137680-148895 GCA_032191745.1 Picea mariana
GTTTTAACTATGTGTATGAGAATGGTTTATATGTTGTTGTGTAGGTTTTTAATTAGTTGCATTCATGTTTATTTCAACATGTTGTAGTTGCATTTAAATTAATTGTAGTGGAATGGTTAAATTTGTGTGTATTCTTGTAGTTGGTATTCTACATGGTTAGTTAACAGAAAATATTTAATTTATGGGTATTTCCACAAGTAACAGACCTCAACTGGACTAGGGTACATTAGATATTGGTATTAGAGCTCAAGATTCAATATCGAGCTAGTATGGGCCAATACCTATGTGAATTTGGTAGAAATTTAATGTTGTAGAGTTTCGCCTATGACGAATTTGGGGAAATTTGTGAAAACATAGTTAGTTCCCAAAAAATTATGAGCAATTTAGGTCAAAATCACCCTCGAAGTTGTCTAAGAGGTGATCAAGGGTGCTAATCTGCAAGTCGTAGACTTAAGTTTAACTTGGAAGGTCAAAATTTATGTTTTAATGGCGATTGAAGAAGTTGGGAGAGTTTGATGAATCGACGATCGATATCGCATTTGATTTTGATATTAGCGACCCATATTAATCCTAGATTGATAAAAAGCTTATAAGTTTTATGAGTTTGGAAAATGGAGAAAATTGATAGTCGAGATCCATTTTTGGAGTTTGGAAAATGGAGAAAATTGAAGGTTGAGATCCATTTTCAGAGTTTGGAAAATGGAGCAAATCAACAGTCAATATTTGTAGAGGAGGTAGACTTATAATGGTGAAATCAATAATAGAGGCAATTCCTCTATATTGACATTCATTTACTTATATATCCAAAGGAATGTTGGAAAAAATAAAAAACAAATGCTTCAAATTTTTATGGACAAGAAAAAGATAGAGAGAAGGCATTCCCTTAATGAAATGGAAGAATTTAGTTAAAACTAAAGTAGGGGGATGGGAGTTGAAAAAGATTCATCACTTTGGTCAAGATTTGCAAGGAAGAAATTATGAAGTCTAATTCAGGAAGAAGGTATGTGGAAGTGATACTTGAGAAATATATTGCTCCTCAATCTCTTGAGGATTGGATAAGGAAACGAGAAAAATCTAATACAGGGGGCTCTATAATATGAAAATGAGGAAGAAGAAGATAAGAAGTGGTGGTGGAAGTCTATCTGGAAAATCAAGGCTCACTTAAACACAAGAATATTTCTCTCGCTAGTACTTGCAAACAAAATTTAACATCGAACAACTATATAAAGAGAGCCTAGAAAGGTCTAGGAAGATGCATCTTTTGTAAAAATGGTGAGGAAGCAATGTCTCAGTTGTTCATATATTGCTCCTTTACTAGAGAGGTCTAGAAGGAAGTTCTAATGATGATAGGAGCCAAAGGGAAGTGGCAGAGGGAGATACAATGGATGCAATATTGGACACTTGGTTCAAGACAAGGCTCTAAATGAACACAAAGACTTACCTTGTACAGTTCTTTGGGCTTTATGGTTGGTAAGAAATGACATGATTTTTGAAATGAAGGAACTGTTGTCAATTTAGGAAGTGCATCAAATAAAACGTTTCTATGAATGGATATGGAAGACTGGAAAAGAAGTAACCCCCTTGGGATATCAAAATTCCAACTGTTAATAAATCTTATGCAGGTGAACATTTTGATGGAGCATTCCAAGGTGAGCCCAAAAACACTAGGGTACGAGGCATATTGTTCTTCTAGGAGAGACATAAATTAATTGTGAATGCAGGAGTGGGAGGAGGAACAAAAAATTGGGTAGAGTTAAATGCTTTATGGTTGTTAATGAGGTTTGAGGAAGAGGAGAGTGATGCATGTACAAATCATGGGTGACTCCAAAATTGTGATAGATTGGATTAATGGAAAAAACAAATTGTAAAACATGACTCTAGCCCCTATAATCAACCACATAAACAACATAAAAAAGGATATTTTACAAAAAAGTATTTTTTGCATATCTATATGTTGATTGGTCTTAAATCCCTTGATTCAACAGTAGGAACCAAACCTACCACCGAGGCCCAATTAGACTCTGCAGCGTTTAACAATGGAATGGTTCTCCAGATCTTGCAATCCGGCCAAATCATCGATGGGCTTTATGTTTTCTTGTGAAGGCTCTTCCTTCAGTTAAGACTATTCTCTTCTGTATTTTCTCCTCGATGGGACTGGTATGAGAGATGCAAGCCGGTATAAACCAACTTGACAACAAACAATATTAAGTTTTAAACTACTGGGAAGAGGCTGAGCTTGGGATAACCCATTACTCAAGCATGCAGATGACAATTTTATACCACAAGCCTAGAACTAATACATTAACCATGTGCGTATCCAATTACTGTCTGAGAAACTACTTATCATAAATAAAGCACATATGCAAATAAGATAATGGAAAGCAAAATAATTCATCTACCATAATCATTCATCACATATTCACACAACGATTCATCTTCATCATTTAAAGTAAAGAATAACAAAAAAATGCACCAGATAACTTGACAATAGATTAAATAGATCTTACTCATTACAACATCATTCATGAAACGAGATAGGAAATTGTTCTTCTCCGTGTCCAATCACATCCATTCGATGAAAATGACTTGTCTATGGTTCCAAAGGACTTCTCAATTCATAACAGCTTCAAAATAATTCTTAACAACAAAAAAGAAAGAGTTCTTACACAACCATCCACCCCTAACTAATTGGTCGATGTCTTTATTTATAATGTAAAGTTCAACTTAAATTAACGGCTAAGTGCAGTTTAAGCAAAACAAAATTCGCCACGTGGCATCATCTTCTAACAGTTTCTTTAATGGTCAACCCGAGATCTCTCTTAAAAAGGGTGACTTCTCTCATACTCCAACCAACTGATAAACAGTTCTTCACAAGTTTGGGCCCATGGGAATATATGTTGTTCCATTGGAGCCGCGTGAATCCCTTTGATGTCCATCGCATGCACCTGGTACTTCACTAGACTGGAGTTCGACTTTTGTAGCATGGTTCGAGCTCTAATCAGATGCTCCATGAATTGTCGCACTTTCCCTGGCACTACGTCGGTCATCTTTGCGATCTCTTCGGCCCACAGTGAATATTGCTTGCCATGCAACTTGACTATTTCACACAGGTCAACAAAGTTGTCGGGGGTGCCGAAATCGGGGAGTCTGGTATCCTTCATTACTTTGTTAATTTTATCCCAATGCTTCTTGCATCTTCTCCATTCAATGTGAGTCCTGAGACATCTTAAACCAATATTCGGATGACTGCTTCGTGCGATTAAGACTGCTTTTGTCCAACATATGGATGCTATGTTCTTCATTGCCTCAGCCTTGTTGGACTGCATCAATGTATTCGAGTCTTTCTATTGCTTGTTGTGCCCTTTCATACCATCTCTCCATGTCCTTGCATGTTGTGAGTGCCATGAGAGTGTCCTCCTGAAGTTCAATTATTTTTTCTGTAAAAAGGTTTCATTCTTTTGTGAATTGGTTGTAAGCTTCTTTGAACTCACTTTTCAGATATACTGTGGTTTGGGTAGCTCCCTAATAGTACTCATCCAGGTGGCGTAAATGTTCTAATTCTTTCAGGGAGGCGACCAACTCCTTTTTGTCTCTTTTGGATCTGTCTAGGGTGGCATCGGAGAATGCCTTCCCCATGACGATATGTTCAGGCATGTGGGCGTCTATTGTGTTTATCAAGTTCTCCTCTATAGTAATCAAAATGGAGTGATCCAACGTGATCCTTCTTTTCTTTGCAATCTTTTGAACGATGGCCTTTCTCTTTCAATCATAAGAGATTGCATAGATATCTGCTACCTTGTCTACCAGCTTGGGCATCTGTTGATCTCCCCATGTGAGTGTTTTTTCTAGGCTATTGGTGGTGTATACTTGTTTGATATCAGGCCCCTAAAATTCCTCGTTGTGCCTCGAAGGCCCGACCTCTACCTGTCACTTGTCGGGGATTTAAGTATTAAGAGAAATAGAGACATTGGGTACAAACTCGTTAATTACTTGCTTATTGGTCATTGAATTGTCTACTCCATCTCAGGCTTGTCCTTTGGATTGTCTGCTCCAGTTTCTGAAGCATCGGGTCCCTTCGCTTTGAGGCCATTTTTGACTTCCTTTTCCTTTTGTGAGACCTCTTGGGTTTGGAATTCTAGCTTAGGGGAAAAAGTCTTCTCATGTCCCTTTTCTTCTAATACATGTACATGGGTCCTTTGAGATGCCTCCAAGATCTCGTTATCACTATATACATTTATGAACTTGCTCAAAGGGTTAGGCACACTCGTTTCTACTGATACCTGACATGTTTCTGGTTGAGTTTTCATGTATGTCAGTGAATTGGCCGACGATGTTATGGACTCAGAGTCATATGACCCATTGGTGTTACCAAGGTTTATGAAATTGGGGTCACTTGGCTCCACTAGGATTTCTCCTGGGCTATCAGTTGGAAGCCTAGGCAACCTGATTAGTTTTGGGTTATTCTGCATCTGCTTCATCAACAACTAGGCATGTTGATACATGACTTCCCTCATCCCCTGTACAACTTGAACTTTAGGGACATTCCTGATTTGTACCRAGGATACCTGAGAAACTTCTTYTGCTTCAATGGCTCCTTGAGGAGAATCCATTGCTTCGCCCGGTTCATATGCTACCCTTCCTTCTCCGACACTGAGCATTTCTTGAGYCGTTTGCTCCAAGGCTGTTGTTTTCTCCTCCCAACTCATGGCCTTGAACCTAGTTGTTTTAGGATCAGCCATCATTGCCACCACCTCATTCCAGTCTTGAGCATTTTCGGTGAAAATTTCATCTTCAAACCGGTCATGGGCATAAGGCCAACAGGATGATACCTGCGATGCATGTTTTAGGACCAGACCCTTGGGATCATTCTTGTGAAAACGACTAGTCTAGAATTGAAATTCCAATTGGCTTAACCCTTATTTCTTGGCCTATGTAGTATCCTTGACCATGTAGAAGCCAATATGAAACCCATAAGGTATGAAGGCCCACTTCGTGTCCTTTACTGAAGTGGTTTTATAGCCTTGTAGGATGGTCTGATAACAAATTTCCTTTAACACTAGTCGATCAGAGACATATATGGGTAATAGATGAGGTGCCCTTGTGGTACCAAAAACCATGTTGTAGGTCTCGTGCTCATCTAGATACTAGTGACCTACCTTCGATACAACCTTTTTTACTACATCCGATAATGTTGGGCATTATTTCTTGAACAACAAATAATAATTGTGTGCAATAAACTGGTCATAGATAAGATAATAGGATTTCTTGTACCTATTTTCCCATAAGATGTTGAAGTATACATGGACTRGKAGTTTATAAGAGTGMTAGCTTAAGTTCATTCCAGCGAAAACGTTCTTGGCCCAGATGATGTCCAACAAATACGAGGCCATGTAGAAGGAAGGGGTTTCTCCCTCTTTCGGTGTCTGAGCTTGTCATATGCAAGTTCTCAGTTTCTTGGAGATGATTGCACCCTAGTTAAAACCTATTCCATAGATGGCTACGGTATAATCTAGGGGAATCCATGCCTCCAAAAACTTGGCACAGTCTTTCTCCCCATGCAATCGGCAAAGGAGGGCCATTAGATAGTTGTCTCTCTCAGGTTGGCTGTCAGATAACAGCCAGAGGTCCGATTGGTGAAATTTTTATCCTCCCTCCACCAGGATGCCATGATCTGTAATATACCAGATATAAAATGTATGCAGAACAGAAATAAAATGCTAGTAATGGCAGAATAACAACAATATAACCAGAAAATTCACTACAATAAAACTGAAATGATATAAGAATAACAACAAAAATAACACTTTGAATATGAAAGAAATGTTCATGGGCCTCTTCGAGGGGGAAACCTCCAGATGAGTAGATCTCTATTACAATAATATCCAAGATAGGGTTCTCATACCCTCGACTCCTATTTATACTAAAAAGAAGCATCTAGAGGAAGATCCTTCTAGAAGTAGAAGCTTCTATTAGGTCTTCTTACATCCACCTTATTCTATTTTATTGAAAGGCCTTATTAATATTGACTTTTATTACATCCGAATATATTGTTCTACCTATGTGTGGGTTAGGAACCTAACATGTATGCCCCCTTAAAAACAACCTTGTCCTCAAGGCTTGAGATGAGGAAATTGTTGGAGAATGGTAGTTGGTTCCCAAGTGGCATCTGTTGGAGTTGTATCTTTCCACTGGACTAGCACTTCCTTGATGGTTCTCTGACATAGGCGACACTCACGCTGGTCCAAAATTGCTTTTGGATGTATCCAAATGGATCCTTTTTCAGCTAACTCTGGAAGGTTGGTTTGAATTTGGCACTTAGCTCCAATCACCTTCTTTAGGCATGAAACATGAAAAACAATATGTAGCCTCGAATGGCTGGGCAAAGCTAACTGATAGGCGACTTGTCCCACATGCTTGAGCATGGTATAAGGACCATAAAATTTGGGCTCTAGCTTTTGACAATTCTCGGCCTTGAGGGAAGTTTGTTTGTAAGGTTGCAGTCCAAGAAACACCTGATCCCCTTCTGCAAATTGACATTCAGAGTGACCTTGATCTACTTTTTTCTTCATGCGATTCTATGCCATGACCAAATTCTCTTTAAGGGTATGGAGAATAGCTTCTTGAGCTATTAAGTGTTAGGTCAACTTCCTGGACCTTCGAGGCACCCAGTAAGTATGAGATAAATGAAGGTGGATTATGTCCATATATCGCTTCAAAAGGAGTCATGCATGTAGTTGTATGGTATGAAGTGTTGTACCACCATTCAGCTAGGGGTAACCATTGAGCCCACTAATTTTTCTTTTCCGAGGCAAAACACCTCAAATATGTTTCCAAACACTTGTTGACAACTTCCATTTGGCCATGAGTCTGGGGATGATAAGTTGTGATGAGATGCAATTTGGTGCCTTGTATCTTGAATAGTTCTTGCCAAAAATTGCTTGTGAAAGTTGGGTCGTGATAAAAAACAATAGAGTGCAACATGCCATGAAGCTTGAAGACCTAATCCATGAATATTTGAGCCACAATGGATGTTGTAAATGGCTGTTGAAGGGCACAAAAATGAGCATACTTGGAAAGGCGATCAACAACCACCATGATGACAGATTTATTTCCCGATTTGGGTAAGCCGGTAATAAAATCCATAGATATATCCTTCCAAATAGCAGGTGGAATTAGGAGCGGTTGTAGTGTGCCTGGTGATTTGACTGTTTCTCCCTTGTTGAATTGACACACATCATATTCAGCTACAAAATTATGAATGTCCTATTTCATACCATCCCAGAAAAAGGAACGTTTGACCCTGTCATAGGTTTTGGTGAACCTGGAGTGCCCTGTTGTGGGTGTAGCATGAAGCTCAGAAAGTACCATGGATTTAAGATTTGATTGTTTACTTAAATACAAATGGCCTTTGATTCTAAGTTCCTCATGGAGCCAAGAGTACCCTGGGGAAGATGGAGCATTAGATTGCAATTGGTGGATCAACTGCAAACTTTCGGGATCTTGTAGCCATTCCTAGCGAACGACTTGGAGCTAATCTAGTACAATGAATGAAAGAGAAAAAAGGGATCCTTCATCTTCATATTTTTGGGAAAGTGAATCCACAACCACATTGTCTTTTCCTTTCTTGTAAATGATCTCATAATCATATCCAAAGAGTTTAGTCACCCATTTTTGTTGTTTTGGGGAGGAAATGCGTTGTTCCAGAAAATACTTGAGGCTTTGATGGTCTGACTTAATTTGGAAATGTTTCCCCAATAGATAAGGACGCCACAGATCCATGACATGCAGAATAGGAAACATTTCCTTTTCATATATGGATTTTCCCAGATTTATTTCAGATATTTTCTTTCTGTTAAAGGCCAAAGGTCGACCCTCTTGCATAAGGACAATGCCAATTCCTTTCCCTGAGTCATCACATTCCAACACAAAGGTCTTTGTGAAATCAAGAAAGGCGAGGACTGGAGTGGTGCACATGGCCATCTTCAAGTTTTGAAAAGATTGAGCAGCGGCTGGAGTCCAAGTGAAAGAGTTCTTTTTTAGGAGAACAGTGAGAGGTGTTGCAATCTTCCCATAATTCTTAACAAACTTGCGATAATACCCTGTTAAGCCTAGAAATCCATGTTATCTCTTAAGAGTCTTTGGGTGAGGCCAGTCTTGCATAGCTTCAATCATTTTAGGATCCACCCTGATGCCATCTTTTCCAACCAGATGACCCAAGTATTCTACTTCTGAGGCGCCAAAAGCACATTTAGACTATTTCAGGAAAAGTTGGTGCTGAGAGAGTAGATGGAGAACTCGATCCACATGAGCAAGATGGTCTATCCAGGTTTTTCTATAGATGAGGATATCATCAAAGAAAACTAAGACAAAATGGCAGAGAAAAGGATGGAAGACATGATTCATGAGGCTTTGGAAGGTGGAGGGGGAATTACATAAGCCAAAGGGCATGACCAAAAACTCATAGTGGCCCTCATGAGTTCTAAAGTCAGTCTTGGGAATGTCTGCCTCTTTCATATGTATCTGGAGGTAGCCCGAATGAAGATCCATTTTAGTGAAGAATTGGGCACCACTCAATTCATCCAGGAGGTCATCAATGACAGGAATGGGGAATTTGTCTTTGATCGTAAGTTTGTTGAGAGCGTGGAAGTCAGGACACATTTTCCAAGAACCTTATTTCTTCAATACCATGACCACAGGCTATGATTAGGGGCTCATACTAGGGTGGATAACATCTGCATTAAGGAGTTCCTGGACCATTTTCTCAATTTCATTTTTTTGGGAAAAGGGGTGACGATACAGACGGATATTGGGAGGAAGTATTTCGGGTACAAGGGGAATGGAATGATCATGAACACCACGGGAAGGAGGGAGTACTTAGGGAGTGGAAAAGACCAATTGATGTTTAGAAAGGATGGATTGGAGGTATTGCGGTACCGAGGGTGTCTATGTTGCTTGTATGGCATGGAGTTGGGCGATAACACCAGAATGACCCTTTTTGAGCATCTTTTCCATGTGATGGGAACTAATGATCTCAGGTGAACCAGTGGTGATGCCTTGGAACTTATATTGGTGGCCCTCCTGGTTGAATTGCATGGTTAAGTATTTAAAATCCATGAGAATGGGACCCAAAGTCCTTAGCTAGTCTGCACCCAACACAATGTCACAACCTCCCATGTCGATACCAAACATATGGGATTTCAGGTGGTAGTCACCAATTTGGAGATGCACATTTTCACAATGCCCTCCACATTTCATGGAACCACCATTGGCAATCATGATTTAGAAATTATTGACGGCATGGATGTAGCAATGAGTTTCTTGGGAAATGCAGCGATGAATAAAATTATGGGTGCTACCACTATCAACCAGAATGATGACCTTCTGATTCTTGATGTAACCGATTAGCTTGAGGGTTTTGGGAGCGGAGAAGCCAGTGAGAGCATTGAGGGAAATGACCGGTTCTACTTTGGGAGGGTCTGAGGGAGGCGTTATGTCATTGGATTCAGGTGACTTTGACACAGAGTGAGTTTCTTCATCTTCTTCTGATATCTCCTCAAATATGGCCATTAAAATATTTTTTTCTTTACACTTCTGGCCCGAGAAATATTTTTCATCATAGTTATAACAAAGGCCTTTGAGTTGGCGTTCATCCATTTCATCCCTGGTCAATTTTTGGATCTTTAGTGGAGCAGAGGGAGTAGTGGGATTTACAGGTTTAGGGCGAGGGATAAAGGAGGGTTTGCAGTTTTGAGAAGATACAACATGTTGTGCTTCTTTATCTCTTTTGGTAGCCTTCGCCCAACTCTAAGGCTGAGCCTTGGGGACATGGGCCTGAATCTCATCCTTGAGGCCGCTGATAAAACACTCTTGAAAAAAGGTATCAAAGATGCCCTCTGTTCTAAAATCCAGGTGCTCAAAGGAAGCTATAAAGTCTTCCATTGTTCCTAATTGTTTCATCTTTTTCAAATGGCCCAAATGGTTGGTGTCAGTGTCAAATCATTCATAAATCTCTGACACAAAGTGTGTCCAAGCAATATACCCTTGACGATAATTTTTTCTCCATTGCCACCATTGCCAACGTTCTTGATCTATATGGATAACACCATACAGGAGTTTGGCCAAGTCATCTGTAATGCGATATAAAGAGAAGTAATGTTCCATTTGGGTTACCCAACCAGTGGGGTTTGAGCCATCAAATTTGGTCACATCCACCTGCAGAAGGTGTAGGTCACATTGAAAGCGATGGTTCTGCAAGGTATGGGAATGAGAGGAATGGTCACCTTCAGTATGTGGAGGTGAGGAAGAGGAAGGGTTATTTGTAGGGATATGCAGTTTGGTGTAGAATGTCAAAAAGAATGATTCAAGTTGGGTGGTGAGGTCTTGTTTGATTTCCCCCATTGAGGATTACATGGTTGTATTTATGGTGGCAACATTGGCACTAAGTTGTTTCACTTCTTGTTGGGTCTCGATGAGACCATATTGCAAGGTGTTGAAGCGAGCTTCCAAGTCTTGGCTACGAGTATGGGCTATGAGGATGGGGAAAATGAAAAGGGGTGGGAGGGGTAAAAAATTTTGCCAAAAAATGATATGGATGAATGTGATAAGGGTGAAGAGATGAATCCAATGGAATAAGCCTCAAATAATGGTGAAAAATTTTCCAGGATTTTTTTTTTTTTTTTACGGAGTTATACTCCGGTCCAGTTTGAAGAATACTGCAAAGAGGAAATGCCCAAATGCTTAACCAGAAAGAAATGTGTATTTACTTGGCAACCCAAACACAGTTGCATGACAATAGATCTTGTATGTTTTAATTTGTTTATGTTTCTACCCCCAAGGGTTAGGTATTCAAGGGTTCTACAGACAAGGGTTTTCCCTGTGTTATAGATCTTTGATATACATGCGGGGTCCAACAGTAGTACTCAGCCTAATATCTCAGGGCACTAACTAAGGAGGATACACCATACCCTTCGTTGTACTACCCGACTACCCAGGTACTAGAGAGTATCTTCCCGAGTGTTGTTCTTGGTGACACTATAGGAGTCAGGCGGCCAATTGGTTTATCTAAAGAGGGATTCAGGTAATCTAGGTCGATCTGTACACAAGTGTTGTCTGATGCACCACCACTCGAAGGGGTACCAACAGGGGTTACAAGGGTGGCCAACAGATTTGCGCTTAAGTACCACTTGTATTTCCTGCGTGTATGAATCCCTCAACT
>JASDQU010738295.1:163613-179881 GCA_032191745.1 Picea mariana
GGGTTGGACAAAGGTCTTCTTGGTGACTGTCCTAATGACGGGCATCGGCTTCAAAGAGAATTCCAATTTCCTTGTAGTTGTTGGGGAGGAACCTTCTCCCGCCTCTGGTTCTTGTATCTTTGGTGCTTTGGGGGATTTCCTGGTGGTGGGTTTATTTGGAGGCATTTTTTCTGCAACTGAAAACAAACCTTTAAACATGTTTACAGAGTGGCAGTGTATGAAAACATATGAAATGAAGCGTAGAACACTACAAGGCGATACATACATGTAATGATTGCTAAAATTGTTGTTTAATACTCACTGGACCTTGGAATCTTGCTCTGGATTACTAGCCTTGCTCTTTTGGGTGCTCTGAACATCTTGGCGCACATAATAGGTTCATACATAATGACTCAAAAGAATATAATGGGAGATATCCTATTAGTCATATCAACCAGTTAATACGAGTAATGAATGCAATTCAAAACAACCTACCATCGGATCTCTGTAGATAAATTCTAACTTGGTTGATGGCGTAGGCATGGAGGGAGATGCATTGTATCAGCAAGCTTAAACGATCCTTTTGATTTGTGCATGAAACAACAAATAATGCACGATCCATAAATTATTTAACATTTTAAATGCGTCGCACCTAACGTATCTTAGGGCTAAACGTCCCATCATGTCGTGTTTCTCAGTGGACAGATCGGGGATCGACAATATCCTTGTGTATTTTCTGTTGGTGCCCTCGCGAGAAAACCCTGACACCGATGGGTTTCGTTACACGATGCCGATAATGCATAAATGATTTGAGGTACACGTGGATCTCGCGAGATAGTATCGACTTTAGGGAAAACCAGATTTTGTGTTTAAATATTTCAGCAACAATATGTGACACCTGAGGATAGATAGCTTGATCGTACATCTTAGTCGGTATCAGGTTTGTTATCAGAACACTTGTGTATTAAAAGACAAAATATTGAAATGCCCAATTCCGAAAGGTGTCAGGGCTCGGCCATCGGGGAAAGTTCAAGCGCGTAGTTTCTTTGTGGGTTATCATCTTCGTAAATCCTTGATGCCAAAAACATTTCAAAAGTCAACAATCGGCGATATCTTTACTTCGTGCGACGCTTACTCTTTTCATTTCGTATTGATACCGATGAAGATCAGTCATCGATGATAATATTGTGTTGGCGCCTATCGCGTAATAGACTCTCGTGTGCCGACGCCAATGAAGATCAGGGATTGGCTACTCTGGTCTTCTCGAGCATTTTTCATCACCTCTAATCCTTCTCGATGTCGAATTTCCTAAGCGTGTCCGGGAAAAGTTTCGATGGTCGATTCCTTAGGTAAATGTTAGTCCCTTTTAAAGTTAAGATGAAATTCACATGCTCAAGCAGAATTTAAATGACTCAACATGAAAACACAAAATGATAAGCACAGGAAACAATTTCTTACTAAAGCGCAATCAAACAGTGTGAAAGATCAAGTGGTACCCAAAAAGTAAAAAATTGACATAGACCTTTTTAGGGTGTGTTGAGTGCTAAACACTATAGAGAGCTAAATTTAGACGTTGATTCTCTTTCTAAAGAGCCTTTGTCTCTCATTGTGTAGGGTGCTACAATGTGCAAGGAGTAAAATATAGAGTACAACTTCAAGCCATAAACAATTCATTGTTTGATTGGTTCCTCGAGTTGAAGGAGGACAATTTCAAATTATGGTAAATCTTGTATTGATTATATGTTTCAAGAAAAGTTTCGTTAAGTACATATGATTGTTTAAATCCTAAAATGGTTTTCTAATCGAATATAATATTTAATTAGGACCGATAAGAGACTCTCATTTTGATAGTGTTATCTGCAACTCCTAGGGATAACTAAGAAGATGATGTCTCAAGGCCCTCAGGCTGCAAACATTGAGTACTGAGAGACAACTTGACCAATGGTGTCCACTTACATAGATGGATACCCGATTCACCACCACATATTCCATGTTCATCATGAGGGTATCCACCACACCAGTTTGCTTCCCGAAGACATTGGGTCTTTCTCCATGAGGTACAAGCCATGTATTATGGTGAGTGTCATTTCAATATTTGAGGCATTTGATTTTGTTTCATATATTACTACTTTTGGTTATGTAACGTTTTCTTGGAATCTATGCTTGTTTCCCCATTTCACTTTGGTGGTTGACATGTCTCCCTAGCAAGTGAGTCACCCTTAGGGATAGGTTTGCTACCAGGAGGTCCTCTTGATGAGTCTTTGTGCCATTCTCGAACATACTTGTCATTTTCCACACTTCATCTCCTCATCTCCTTACCTTATGGGATTTTTAGGTGTATTGACCCAAGAAGGGGTTGTTCCTCATTTCATGGGAAGAAGGGGTTGAAAGCCCAGAGGGGAGATGGCCGACAAAAGATAAAAACCTAATTATGAACTATGGTTTGATCTCTTTCTCTCTTGGAATTGGTAAGGAAAATATGCATTTGTTAGTTGTTTCTTGCTTGTTCTTGGTCATTGTTGGTTGAAACCATAGGAGGAGTATGTTGTATACACCCTCCATTAAGATTCATCTTATTTGCTAAGTTTATAAGTCATTTTTGCAAGGGTTTCTAGGAGAAGTTTGAGTGTGTACACCCTCCTATTTTTCAACCCTAGTTTGAGTGTGTCCAAGTCCATCTTTTGGGTGGATTACTTGTAATTTTTGGTGGCTAATTTTTTTTGTTGTAACAACTTGTTCTCTAAAGCCATAAGTTTGAAAAATAACTCTACAATACTTGTTTCTTATAGCCTTGTTTCAATGCTAAAGTCTTGTGTTTTAATACTAGAGTTATACTGGTGTTTATCTAACCAAACTCTTGCATCATCTACGTGACTTTTAGCATATTTTTAGTAGCTCTAATAATCACTTGTTTGTTGATATTTATCTTCATTGACTAATGAAAATAGTGGCAACAAGATTAACTTTCTTGTCCACCTAACATATAGCTCGTACAATTGGCTTTTCTTATGTCTCAGACAGGTACAAACATTTTCTATAAGTACTCAAAGACTTGGAAACCTTAAACCACTTCTGATATGTGTCATCAAAGACATCTTCAACTCTTCCACTTGACCAATAGGGGAATCCATATCATCGTCTCACTTTTTGTCTCATTTCCCCTAGGGTCACACGGGATTCCCCCCTTGAGGTGATCACTTCACCTCTAAAAGTGACAGGAATACCTATTTGAGGTGACAATGGGTAGGTGTTCCCTTAGCTGTCACTATCTTATGGTTTGGGTTGGGCTATGCCCAACCTAAAACTTGTGCAATAACATTTTGGCGTCGTTTCCAGGGAGGATTTTGACTCCTCTCTCATGCCCTAACCACACTTTGGAAATATTTTCTAAAGCCCTTTCCCTAAATTGCCTGACGACTCGATTTGAGGGAAGTACCACTTTCCTTTTTCGCTTTCTTGATGATCTCCTCTTGAGGATCGTATGTTGACTCCACCTTCCCAAAATCTATCTTCCCTTATGACTTTTTCCCTAGGATGATTCAAAACTTCTAAGGTTTACTGAAGGCCTCCTCTCAAGTCTCCCATTGTCAAAACCATTTTCCAAGKTAGCATTCCCCTTTATCCAATGGATCACCCTGGGGAAAAACATCTCTAAAACCCCTTAAACATGGCCACCATTCTTGAATATCCCAATACCATGCTGAAAGAGTCTAATATGTGGTTGCCAAATTTCCATGACATAATGTGGTTGTTGTTGATGATCATATCTATGCCATGAGCCGAGACATGGAAAATGCAGAAGTGGAACATGAGGATGTGGCAATGAAGTTATTATATTCTTCATTAATTGAATATTCTCAAAGGTGGTTTAGAGGCTTACCTAATCATCACATCGCATCTTACGAAGACTTCGCTAAGTTGTTCAAGGAAATATGGATAGAGAAGAAAGAAAACATAATGCTTCTAGCTCAATTCAATCAGATTTAGAAGAAGGAGAATGAGACAGTGAGTGAATTTGACAATAGGTTTGACAAGTTGTATAGTCAAATCTCGACATATCTAGGCCCTACATTGAATTGTTCATCTCCTTTACATGAATTCATTTGACGAGAATTTTTGTTTCATTCTGAAGTACAAGAAGCCCACCACATTGGCACATGACAAAGATTACAATGCATAGATTGAAAGAACCTCCTTGAATCAAAGGTTGATCCTTTTCATTGTCCTCGTGTCAAGGTAGAGACAAAGACTAAGGCTTCCAGTAGACTTTATCTTGATCCAATTTCCCACCTAACTCAGAAGATAGATCAGATGAGTACTAAGTTTGTCCAGGCACATAATCAAATCATGGATTGTGTTATCCCCATTTTGTGGATAACTAAGAAGATTATGTCTCAAGGCCCTCAGGTTGCAAATATGGAGTGTCGAGGAGACTACATGACCAGAAGTACCCTTTTTCATATATGGAAATCCTTCTCACCAAAAAATATGGTCACAAATTTTCAAATGGCATCCACCACATTAGCTGGCTTCCAGAAGGCAGTGGGCCTTGGTCCATGAGGTACAAGTCAGTATTATTGGTGAGCATCATTTCAATAATTAAGCCAATTGAGTATGTTGTATCTTAGATTGCTATAAATTTCATGATATATGCTTGGACATCATGCCTTTTTCCCTACTTCACCTTGGTGGTTGACATTCTTCCTTAGTAAGTGGTCTACCTTGGAGATGGGTTTTATAATAGGAACAACCTTAAATAGCCATCATATCGTTCCTGACCATACTTACCACTTTTCATAATTATTCCCCTCCATTTCCATATCTCTTGGTATTTTAGGGTGTATTGACACAAGAAATGGTTGTCCCTCATTCTGTGGGAAGAAGGGGTTGATGTTGGGTAAAAGATAAAAGCCTTGTATAAACCTTCCAGAGGCTTTGCCCAGGGATCATCCAAGAAAGCAGTGAAACACTTATCTCTGAGTAAAGGGGACCCACAATATAATAAATAATGCTTAAAAGGTTAGTTTGAGGATAGGAGGTCTCATCACAAGCCGACCTATCACATCCATGAATATCTAGTGGTATGACATTGTCATCATCTGGTCACCAAACCAGGGTAATGGCTCTTAGTTTCATGGCTGAGAGAAAGGGGGTATCATCACAAGCCAACCTTCTCATTTCCACTAGGTTTTTGTGGGTGACATTGCCATCATCTGGTCACCATTCTAGGGGAATGACCTTCAACCTCTTGTTATGCTATATTGAAAGAAAATACAAAGAAATAAAGATAAAAGGAAATTAATGGGATTGGAAAAAGTGCATTGCGGACAAAGGTACCACACACCCTCTACAAAGGCACCAATGAATGAGACACTACGACCCCTTGTATATCATGATCCTTATGCCCATTGAGTCTTGGCCCCAATCACTTTATCCACTTTACATGGCTTAGAGAGGGATCTCTTGGAAATTCTCCTTGACCTAGGTCAAGATCTACCAAATAGGACACCTCGTCAACCCTCCCATATCCAAGATTGACAAGTCACATAGTGTCCTTGAGAAATTGATTATTTGATATAGTGATATTTAATGCACATGCTTAGGTGGTTCATTTATTGATTGGATTCACTTATCATGATGTTATGACTTGAGATCCTTGGAGGGCGTGTGTGTTTGTCTTTGCAGGACCTAGCTAGTGGATAATTTTGGAAGAACAAGCCAAGATTGGGCTTCCATGGAGCTATAAGCCCATAGGTTGGATGTCAAGGGCCCACATGTTGGATGAGAAAGATCAAATTTGGAAGGCCTTGAGATTGACTTGAATGACATGGCCTTGGGAAACATAAATTTTTATCTTTTGAAAGGTCTCTTGCTTGGAGTTGGTTTGTCTCATTGAGAGGAGTCTTCCCCTACTAGGGCATCCCCTCTCTCCCACTACTTTAATTGTTGTTACAAACCCTAACCTTCCATTAGGGATGATCTAACCTGGATAAACTACTAACCATAACTCCTAAACCAACCCTAGACTAGCTCCTAAATTTTTCACAATAACTCCACTAATCAGGGCACATATTTTGGGATAATTGTTGGCATATTTTGATGGTGTAATTTTCTGATATAAGTGACTAAAAGCTACATCCATAAGGCTGCAATGTTCTGCAGAAACATACATGTTTCAACAACTTGTTTTATTCACCTCCAAAGTGCCATTTTTTTAGCCTATATTCATTGCTAATATTGATGTTGATTTACTAAAGTAGTTTACATCCTTGCATGCTGATTTAGATGCTTTATTTACTAATATAAACTGTCATCTATTGTTGAAAATTAGGGACATCGAGTTTAACTTGTTGATCCATACTAACATATATCATTGCAAGTTGGATTTTCTTCTGTCACGGGCAAGTACAATAATCCGGAGAAGTACTATACCTTTGGGGAAACAATCACTTGACTTACAAAACATATATTCCCACATTTTACTCCACTTAGACTTGACGGTTTCACTTCCATCTCTATCCATATCCATCTCATTCCCCCTAGGATCACCGAGATCACCTCCCTAGAGTGACCTACTCACCCTTAAAGTGTGGGACCTACATCAATGTGATATTGGGTGTAGGATTCCCAAGTCATAGCACTTTCTTTGTGGTTGGGTCGGGATTTTCCCAACCTACAACTTGCACTATAACATTTTGGCGTCGTTGTCGGGGAAAATTTTGAGTCTTCTTCGTACACTAATGACACTTTGGTAAGACATCCTAAAGCCTTTTCCTTAGCTTACCTAACAACTCCACCTAAGGGACGTTCCCTTTCCATTTTTCTTGATGAGCTCATCTTGAAACTCATCTGACGATTCCATCTTCCCAGAATCCTTCTTTCCCCAAATATTTCCCCCCTGGGAGGTTCAATCCCTCTAAGTTTTACCAAAGAAGACCTCCTCTCAAGTCTCCCGTTGCTAAAACCCTTTTCCATAATACACTTCCTCTTGTTCCAATTGCTCACCCTTGGGCAAGGGACCTCTACAAACCCCTTAACATGGACAATATCCAAGGTTACCCTAACAAAATGACAACATAAGTCAACAAGTGGTTGCTAAAGTTCCCAGGAAACATTGTGATAAATTTTGAAGACCACATTTATGTCATGGGTCGGGACATGGACGATGTAGGTATTGATCATGAGGATGTGTTAGGGTCCTAACCTACACATAGGTAGAAAAATATATTCGGATGTAATAAAGGTCAATATTAATAAGGCCTTTCAATAAAATAGAATAAGGCGGTTGTAAGAAGACCTAATAGAATCTTTCGCTTCTAGAAGGATATTCCTCTAGATGCTTTTGTTAATAGACATATTTAGTATAAACAGGAGTCAAGGGTATGAGAACCCTAGCTTGGATAATATTGTAATAGAGCATTGATCAACTGGAGGTTGCCCCCTCGAAGAGGCCTGTGAATATTACTTTCAAAATCAAAGTGTTATTTCTGTTGTTGTTCTTATATCATTTCAGTGTTATTGTGGTGATTGTTCTAGTTATATTGTTGTTATTCTGCCATTACTATCATTTTATTTATGTTTTGCATTTTTTTATATCTAGTATATTACAAGTGGCATCAGAGCACTATCCTCGACAGAAAGTGTGGGTTAAAAAAAATTTCAGGGTAAAGACGTATTCTAGTGTCTTTAAGCCACAAAGATCTGTCGTTACGTGCATAAACCCACGGTTGAGGGATTCATACATGCAAGAAATACAAGTGGTTCTTAAGCACACATCCGTTGGCCACCCTTGTAACCCCTATTGGTACCCCTTTGAGTGGTAGTGCATCAGACATCACCTGTGTATGGATCGACCTAGCTTACTTGAAGCCCTCTTTAGATAAACCGATCGGTTGCCTGACAACTATAGTGTCACCGAGAACAACACTCGGGAAGATACTCTCTAGTACCTGGGTAGTTGGGTAGTACAGCTAAGGGTATAGTCTATCCTCCTTAGTTAGTGCCCTGAGATATTGGTTCGAGTACTACTATTGGACCCCACACGTATACCAGAGAGCTATAGCACAGGGCAAACCCTTGTCTGTAGAACCCTTGAATACCTAACCCTTAGGGATAGAAACATAAACAAATTAAAACAGACAAGATCTATTGCTACACAACTGTGTTCGGGTTGCCAAATCACTACACATTTCTTCTTGGTTAAGCATTTGGACATTTCATCACTACAGTATTCTTCAGATCGAAGTATAACTCCATAGGTGTAAGAGAAAAAAGAAAAAAAAATGAGTTTGGAAATTTTTTCACGATTATTTGAGACCTATTCCATTGGATTCATCTCTTCACCCTTATCACATTCATCCTTATCATTTTTTAGAAAAAAAAAATTGACCCTGCCTGCCCCTTTTCAGTTCCCCCAAAATCCTCATGGTCCATACCCGTAGACAAGACTTGGAAGCTCATTTCAGCACCTTGCAATCTGGTCTCATCGAAACCCAACAAGAAGTGAAACAACTCAGTGCCAATGTTTCCACCATCAATACAGCCATGCAGTCCTCAATGGAGGAAATCAAGCAAGACCTCACCACCCAGCTTGGATCTGTCTTTTCGGCACTCTGCACCAAACTGCATATCCCTACAGATAACCCTTCCTCTTCCTCACCTCCACATACTGAAGGTGACCATTCCTCTCATTCCCATAAATTTCAGAACCATCACTTTCAACGTGACGTACGCCTTCCGCAGGTGGATGTGACCAAATTTGATCGCTCAGACCCCACTAGTTGGGTAACCCAAATCGAACATTATTTCTCGTTATACGGCATTACAGATGACTTGGCCAAACTTTGGTATGGTGTTCTCCATCTAGATCAAGAACGTTTGCAATGGTGGCAATGGAGAAAAACTTCTCGTCAAGGGTATATTGCTTGGACACACTTTGTGGTAGAGATTTATGAATGCTTTGACACCGACACCAATCATTTGGGTCATTTGACAAAGTTTAAAAAATTAGGAACAGTGGAAGACTTTATAGTTTCCATTCAATGCCTGGCTTTTAGAACAGAGGGCATGTCTGATGCCTTTTTACGAGAGTGTTTTATCAGCGGCCTCAAGGATGAGATTCAGGCCCATGTCCTCATGGCTCTGCCTCAGAGTTGGGTGGAGGCTACTAAAAGAGCTAAAGAAGCACAATAAGTTGTATCTTCTCAAAACCAAAAATCCTCATTTATCCCTTTCCCTAAACTAGTCAATCCCACTACTCTCTCTGCTCCACTAAAGATCCAAAAATTGACCAGGGCTGAAATGGCTAAACTCCAACTCAAAGGCCTTTGTTATAACTGTGATGAAAAATATTTCCAGGGCCACAAGTGTACATAAAAAAATATTTTTATGGCCATCTCAGAGGATATTTCAGAAGAGGATGCAGAAACTCCCCTTGTGTCTGAGTCACCTGAATCCACTGACATAACCCCTCCCTCAGACCCTCCCGAAGTAGAACCTGTCATTTCCCTCAATGCTCTCATTGGCTTCTCCTCTCCCCAAACCCTCAAGCTAATCAGTTACATCAAGCATCGGAAGCTCATCATTATGGTTGATAGTGGCAGCACCCATAATTTTATTTATCACTGCATTTTCGAAGAAAATCATTGCTACATCCATGCCATCAATAATTTCCAAATCATGATTGCCAATGGTGGTTCCATGAAATGTGGAGGACGTTGTGAAAATGTGCATCTCCAAATTGGTGACTACCACCTAAAATTCCATATGTTTTCTGTCGAGCTAATTATATGATATTGATTTYGACATAAAATTGTCAACCTAGGGTTYGTAAACTTAGAGATGTAAGCACAATATATACAGGGCTAAAGCAATCTATTCTACTCTAACATTCGAAAGGAAACACTTTGGCTAAAACTAAATCTAAAATCTAAAAAAATATGAAATTGCATCAAAGTAAATTAATCTAATAAACCTTGCAACTGAAACTATCTCTAACTATGAAATAAACTGAAATTGAATCTTAACTTATGAAAACAATTGAAATTGAATCTAACTACGAAAATATGAAAGCTAAAATTAATCTATGAAAACATGGATTTACATAAATCAAATCTAATAAAAGCATTGAAAATTACAAATAACAAAAGGCAAAATGAAAAGCATGTGAGCTCACATGAGAAACTAAATTAACAAATCAAAACATGAAGAAATCTAACTCTTTATTCCAAAAGTATCAATCCAATTACAAAATGATGAGATCCATATATGACTCTCAAAATGACAAACTATTTCATTGTTTCTCTATTTCTAGAGAGAGGCGTCTTCCCCAAATGAGGAGAGAACCCTCTTATTTATACATGAATGAGGATAACAAACTCATAATTACAGATCCGCTTTTCTCTCAACCTATCCCTTCAAATCCTCCACAAATATCTTGGATAAGATATTCTATCCACGATCTTCTCCTTGAAGTTAGCTTGAATGATTATCTCCAAATCAAAACTTGAAGATGAAATTCGAATTTGAAGCTAGGTGGTGATTTTTGACTTTGTGAAAATCTTCAAATATGCTTGTAGTCATCATAAAACTCATCCAACTTTGAGATATAATAAAAATATGTTCATTTTCTAGTATTTAATCACAAATTCTCTTAAAAACAAAATATATAATATGGAAAAGGGAAATATAAACCCATATGTATTATGAAAGTGATGGAAATTAATGGTTTTATGGAAGGATAAAGTAAGAAAGAGGTGATAAATGGTGTATGATAAAGGAATAAAAGGTGTTTTTTATGCGGCCCAACATTCCCCCCAACTGAAGTTGTTGCATGTCCTCATGCAACTATGCATTGATTCTCTTTAGATTTTTGGCATCTTAGCTGTGGCTTAAATCATTTCATGTTGAATGATACATGAGTGGTAGCAAATTTTCTTATGGTTGGTTCTTGTGTTAACAACATTTATTCGTTTTACTTATTTTCTTGCTGCAAGTCATAATATTGGAAGCATGCATGTACTAGAGATGATAAGTCATCAATGTACTTGTTGGTCACTATAATTGTTTATTTAACTAAACAATCAAGTGCTACATAAATTGTCAACCCAGGGAAGTATGTTTATTTCAAAGGTAATCACGCATTGTATATGCTCAATCTCAAAAGCAATCTAGAGTTGTAGTAAAAACACATTAATCACACTTTGCCTTGAACAATCTGAAGTTTTATTTTGAATTATAGTAAAACAACCTACCTATTGCAGAGTTCAAAGTTAAAGAAATAGCTATCCAAAGAATTCTGGATTACATTTAAGAAAATAACAAAAAGATATTGAAAAAGGAAAGACCAACTATTCTGTAATAGAGAACAGGACCCTATTCCCCAAGAAGGAATCTTCAGCACCTGTTTCCGATCATCACACTTTCATGAACTCATTGCTAACTGAAATGATTGACACATTGAAGGCTAACTATCTCTTAACAGAGAACAGGACCCTATTCCCCAAGCAAGAATCTTCATCACCTGTCCCTAATTATCACACTTTCATAAATTCACCAAACAGGAATGCTAACTAGAATGATTTAACAATTACCCAAGCATGAATCATATGAAAACAATGTAACAACCAGTAAAGCAGAATTTCAGCAAAACAGAGTTCAGTAAAGTAGTGTTTCAGCAAAACAGAATTTAATCAAGGCATGAATAGAAATAACACTAACACACTACAAATCTAATGGGTGAATCTTGTGAAGAGGGTGGGCCCTCCCTTCTCACAAGATACCCCTGGAACGAAAGGAACTAGAGAGAAATGATCAGAACAATCTTTTATTCATCTATCAACTGTATCATATTACAATCTGAAGTAAAACATGTCATTCTCTGTAAATCCTTTCTTAGCCAAAAAAAAGATCCTCTCTAATGGTGATTTCCTCTTATTTAAAGAGGAGAATCGCCTTGATACAATTTTGATCATCAAATTACAGGTGTGCATCTGAATCCTATTCTTAGTCAGATCAAATATCTATACTGGAGTAGGATATCCTGGTCTCTCGTAACAAAATGTTATTACAATAGTTGAAAGGGTGCTGAGTGAGATGTTGTTGTTGCGGCTGGAGTAACAACTTCCTTATTTATCTTCTTGTACTTTTGTTGTATGTTGTTTCAGCATCACAAATCGCGGGTTGTTTCAACAACAGGATTTGCGTTCTGACTGTTTCAGCAATGTAGTCTCACATAGCAGCGATGGTTAATTTTGGCTCAAGGTGTGGCTGTTGTGGTAAGTGTAACAGCTTTGTGTTGTTGTTTCAGCATCGTAGACCATGGAGAGTGTAACATTTTTTGTGTGAGTTGTTGTTTCAACATCGTAGACCATGGAGAGTGTAGCAGCTTCTTCTTGTGTGAGTTGTTGTTTCAGCATCATAGACCACAGAGAGTGTAACAACTTCTTCTATGTAAGTTGTTTCAGCATCGTAGACCACAGACTGTTTCAGCCACAGGGTTTGCGTGCTTTAACTATTTCAGCAACAGGCCTCAATGTTAATCTGTAGTTCGAACTGTTTCAACACTTATATATTTTTGATCAATGGTTAAGTACGAGAGTAATGTAAAATTATATGAAAAACAAATTAAACATATAGTAAAGAGAAGAGACGTTATATACCTTTGGAGAGATAGGGTAAGGTGATAATATAAGTTTAAATGTGAGTGGAAAAAGGGTGTAATGGTAGCAAAAGGTGTGAGTAAAAAGGTACATTGTAGGGTCCTAACATCCCCCCCAACTTAAAATGTTGCATGTCCTCAGGCAACTTCAATCTGAATTAGAATCTGGATAYTGAATCTGAGCATGCAACTTACTGAGGYAGTAGCTGTGGAAAGTGATGTTTGTTGGAGCTCTGAATCCTTGAACGCGTTGTAGCCTTTGCCAAGCTATTGTTTCGGCCTTCTTGGGTAACTTATAATGAACTTGATATTTCTCTGTTGGCATCCACAGGATAGGAAAATGAAACTGATAACCTATCCATCTTTCAACACAATGTTGAACACACTTGATGTAGCTAGGTACCCTGGAGATTTCTATCTCAAGATTAGTGGGGATAAAGGAATTGTGTTCCTGTCTTTTCTCAGTAGATTGTTGCCAAAACATGTTATTTGCTTGTAGGGCAGCAATCTCTGTGGATTTAATGAACTGTTGACAATCCATAAGCACTATTGTCTGTAGTTGCCGAATGTGTTGAGTCATCCTTGGTTTCTTCAAAAACTGATAATACTCTGTAACAAAGGTGGTAGAATTTTGTGGTTTTGGCCGTATCCAGAGAAGGCGGTTATCCTCATTATGCTTGGCAGCTAGGAAGTCATCCTACCATATAATATGATTGTTAAGGAAGGAGGTGAGTGCCCGAATCTGGATGTCACCGACAAGAGGGTTAAGGTTAAGCTGTTGGTTCTCAGGGATGGACTCATTATGAAAATATACCTCATAGAGGAGGTGTTGATCCATAGCAGAGGCTTCTACAAAAGTTTTAACAAAATCTGTTGGATTTAACATTGCATGGGGTCTGCCTTCTTTGATTGATTTAATCTGAAACAATGTAAGTCATTCCATGAGGAACAGAGAGTAATTGCAGGATGGTTTCCTTGCAGCCAACAACTTTTGTGCCAAGTCAAATATCAGGAGAAATCTGCCTTTTAGCTCTTTATTCTATTTCTTATAGGCACGAGATTCCTGGTGTGTTTGCTCCAAAGCTTCCCAGTTTGAATAGATATGGTTTAGCTAGATTAGTCTGTGTTCCTGCAGGATTTTGGCATGTGTAACAACAGACTCTTTTTTCCATTTGTCTATTATTGCCTGCTCATCCCATGGATGAGTTTGTGTTTCAGCGTTGCAAGTGGTAGGTTGAGGTAGGGTATGAGTGGCTTGTTCCACAAAGGTGTGGGTATTGATTTGGCTAGGAGGGGTAGATTCATCAATAGGAAATGTTTGTACAGCTTTATTAACAAAAATAGGGGCTTCATATTTGACAATTGTTGTAGGCCAGGGTTCAGTTTTAATTTTGGAGGGTTCTACTGGTTCTTGTGTAACAGCAGGGCGTTCTTCTTTGACTGCAAAAGTCGTAGGTGCAGGGGAAGCCCCTGGCATTTGGAATTTGAATTACTTTGTAGCCTTCTTGATAGTAGATGTCCCCACATTGACTGCACATATATTCTCTACATGGATTCTCTGTTGTAGTTCCCTATGACATGGTTGCTATGCGATCTAGGGTGTACAATTTAAGTTCCTTCTCATAGGCTTCCTTTTCCATGGCTAGATCTTGATTGTAGGCTTCCAATTCAGACCTTAGGAACTCATTTTCTTGTAAGAAAGAGGCCATTGTTGGTTCTGGTTGAGGGGTGACTGGTTCTTATGTAGTAGTCACATCCGCATTAGCTGGTTCTTTTGGAGAAACTACGGGATCGATAGCTGATTCTTGTGTTTCAGCTTCTTGATGTAACAAAAGTAATGTTGCAGCACCTTGGGCATCTGATTCCTATGTCTCGGTAACAATATCAGCAGTTGGTTCTTGTGTTTCATTTGTAGTTGGTTCTTGTGTGACAGTTATAGCTGGTTATTGTGTTTCACCTACTGAATAAGTAGCTGGTTCTTGTGTTTTAGCTACTAAATGGGTAGTTGGTTCTTGTGTTTCAGCTACTTGATGAGTAGCTGGTTCTTGTGTTTCAGCTACTGAATGAGTAGTTGGTTCTTGTGTTTCAGCTACTGAATGAGTAGTTGGTTCTTTTGTTTCAGCTACTAAATTTGAAATGGATGATGTCGCAACACACTGGGCCTCTAGTTCTTGTGTTTCAGTGCTCGTGGGTGGAATAGGTAAAGATTCTAGAATTTGGGAGGTTGGAGGTGTACGGGGTTTTAACCAGATGGGTTGGGGATTTAGGGAAATGGCAGTGGTGGTTGTTCTTTTTGAGGCCCTTGTTAATTTTCTTTGTAAAAAGGGCGGAAAGAAAGGAATTTTCTTTCGTTTGCGTGGGGGATTTTCCTCAATGAAGTGACAGGGAGAATTGTCTGGTTCAGAATCATCGCTAAGGATATGAACGACAGGAGTGGATGATTCTGGTAAAATGTGGGATGGGCTTGGTATGGTAGGGGGGTTAATTGGATTGATTGGGTCTGTAGGCGGACTGTTAGGTACTTCCGGAGGGTCTGGAGGGTTTTGTGGTTGTTGTTCCTGAAGATTTTCAGGAATTTCAACAGCTTCTTGGGGGTCTATGGGTGGGTTGTTTAATGGAGGGTTTTGTTGGGCAAAACCCTTTTGGATAAGAATTTGAGCGAGACGATGATGGGTGAGGGAAAGGGCGGGATTTTTAGCCTTTTTACAGTAGTGCGACATATTTTTAAGACAACCAAGTAGATAATAAGGAATTTTTACCAATCTAGCATGTCGTAAATGAGACAACAGGACAAAATCATACTGGTAGACTACCTGGTATCGTCCTTCGCAGGTAAGGTAGTGTTTGACAAATTTTGCAACTTTCAGCCATGGAGGCGACAACGAGATGAGTCGAACACCCCGGCCTTTAGGCTCAATTTGTTCCCCTGGCAAGAGGAAATCCTGTTGGGCATTAAGAATGATATGTTTGCAGCTGAACTAGTGAATGCCATTGGTAGGGAGACCCGAAACCTATGTTATATCCTCCTCTGTAACTAGAATCTGAACCCCTTGAACAATGGAATGATCTTCCTGAATATTTCGAGTGAATTGAAAAACCTGTTGTTGGTCAAATCCCTAGAGCCTCTGAAAATAACCCAGCCATCCTGCCTGCAGAAAAATTTGATAGACTTTTGGATATAGTTCTAACAGGGCTGTCATGGCAGGTTCCTGTCGTATAACAGGGCCTCCCATAGCTAACCGCTCAGTAAAATGCACCGACAGAGAGTCGAGTAACTGCTTCTGTGCAGAGTGAGTTTTTCGGGTGAAGGCATGCAAATGTTAGTGAAACAAATGAAAGGATGGTGAAGAAAAAGAATGACGGTGGTTGATTTGTGTAAAATGATGGTATAAGATTTCGATATTCCCCCCCCCCTCAAGTACGACTGAAATAATGATTTTACATGAGTGGTAATAATGAGTTGGAATCTTCTCATTAACTATAGTTCAATTGTATTTACATATAAAGTTTACATACCTCATCTTTACCTTTTGATCCGTACTTCAAACAAAATATGGTGCATGTCCATAATAGTTCTGCAGTAGTCGTGGCAGAGACTTTTGATTTGTTAGAGGAATTGTATCAAGGATTT
>JASDQU010738295.1:183093-200122 GCA_032191745.1 Picea mariana
ATTTGTAGTGGTGTACTTGGATGACATTCTGATCTTCAGCCAGACTTGGGAAGAGCACCTCCACCACATCCAATAGGTCCTCCAAACACTGCGACAACACAAGTTGTGTGCAAAATTGAAGAAATGCACTTTTCTTATGACCTAGGTTGAGTATCTGGGATACATTATTGATGAGAAGGGGGTGCATGTGGAACCAGCAAAGATCCAAGTCATTCAGGATTGGCCTTCCCCAACCACCCTAATAGAGCTCTACAATGTTGTAGGTCTTGCCAAATTCTATCATAGGTTTGTGTTGGGATTCTCTCATATCACTTGGCTGTTGAGTCAAGTCACCAAGGGAGGAGCTAAAGAAAAATTATTTTGGTCTGAATCTCAATAGGTGTTTGGGGAATTGAAGCATCACCTCTGCTCTGCACCAGTGCTCACATTACCAGACTTTCAACAACCATTTGAGATCGAGATAGATGCCTCTGACTATGCCATTGGGGCAGTCCTTACTCAACATGGGCATCCAATGGCATATCACAGTGAGACACTTTCCGACATAGTCTGGAAGTATCCCAGTTATGACAAAGAAATGTATTCCATTGTGCAGGCTTTTTGGCAATGGAAGAATTACATTTTGGGAAAGGAAATGGTCATCCACATAGAACACCGACCCCTACAGTTCATACAGACACAAGGGAAGTTGCAAAATGATCACCATTAGAAGTGGTCCACATACTTGCAACAGTTTCATTTGAACATTAAGTACAAGAAAGGCAACAACAATAATGTTGCATACTACCTCAGTTGACCACCCATCATGGTGCTAACCACTATGCTCAACTCTTGTGGGCACGAGACTTCTGATTGGCCGCTTCTCTACGCAATTGATCCGGGATTCGGCCACACATACAATACACTCTTGGACGGTAAGCAAGTTCCCAATTTTCACCTCCAAGATGCCCTGCTTTGTCACCTGGGACACCTTTGTGTTCCTTCAAGTGAGCGTGCCAAGATGTTGGACATAGGGAAGGCTCTCATCCCATGTGTGAGGGTTCTTTGAATTATACATGCGAAGGATATGCACAATCATTCTATTTATGACCTCGATTTGGACATCTGTCTAGGGGTGTAAGGCTGTGGATTTGGTGAGCTTGGTGTCCAATAGTGACCAGAGGCTCGACTAGAATGTGCTGGGAAATTGACTATCCGGATTTGAGACAATGGTTTGTGGGATTCCAAAATGTACCCAGACTTGTTCAAAGGAGATCTTGGCAGTGGCCTCTACTGTGACGTTCTTCTAACAAGCAACCAGAATCGTCATCTTAGAAAAGATATCAACAACCACAAAAACACAGTCATATCCCTACTTAGTGGATGGGAGTCCCAAAATGTAGTCCATTGAGATCAATTCCCATGGCCTATCAGAATTAGGAAGAGGGGTGTATAGGCCCTGTTTCTTAGTGGTCGGTTTGGAAATAGCACAGGCAGTGCAAGACCTGATATACTTGTTGACCTCCTATTGAAGTTTCGGTCAGTAGAAATGTTTCTGTAGCATTGCCACTATTTTTTTGAAGCCAAAGTGTCTTGCCACCCGATTGTAGTGGGATTCCCATATAATTTTTTCTCTTGATGGAACACAGATATGGCCTAGACAACACAACAACCCATCCTGAAGATGGAAATTATCGACAACTGTGTTTACACCCAACATTTGGTAGGTGGTGGAGAAGTCTAGGTCTATCTCATAGAGTTGGGGCCATCAAGAGGTCACATGGACATGAGAGTCTAGCATAGTGGTGAGTGACATGACTTGCGGTTTGTTGAGGCAATCAACGATGTGGTTAGTGCTTCTTGTTTTATACTTGATGTTGAGGCGGAATTCCTTCAAGTATGTGGACTAATTTTGATGGTGGTCATTCTGCAATTTTCGTTGTGTCTGCGTGAATTATAGTGGCTTATGATTAGTTTGGATGACTGTCTCCTTCCCAAGAATGTAATGTCTCCATTGGCGGCAGGCTTGCACAATGGAGTACATTTCTTTGTCGTAAGTAGGGTACTTACGGACAACATCTGATAGTGTCTCACTATGATAGGCCACAGGGTGGATGTGTTGAGTGAGAACGATGCCTACAACATAGTCTGGAGCATCTGTCTCGATCTCAAAGGGTTTTTTCAAGTTTGGAAGTGAAAGTACTGGGGTTGAGCATAAGCACTACTTCAAATCATCGAATGCTTGTTGTTGGGACCGGCCCCATGTAAATTTCTCCTTACCACCACTATTGTTTATTTGGCTGAGGGCCCAGGTAATATGGGAGAATCCCAACATGAACCTGTGGTAGAAATTGGCAAGGCCCAAGAAGTTCTGAAGCTCAATGAGTGTGGTTAGGGCTGGCTAGTCACAGATGACTTGGATCTTGGCTGGATCCACATGTACGCCATGCTGATCAACGATGTAGCCTAGGTAATTGACCATGTCCATGCCGAAGGATAATTTTTCCAAGATGGCTTACAACTTGTGTTGACACAGGGTCTGAAGAACCTGCTAAATATGCTGCAAGTGTTCGACCCAAGTCTTGTTGTAAATGAGAATGTCATCCAGATACACCACTACAAAAGTATTGGTGAATGGTCACAGGATATCGTCCATCATCCTCATGAAAGTGGCTGGAGAATTTTTCAAACCAAAGGGAATGACCAACCTATTAGCACCACAAGTCACCTCTGGATTGCAGCAGAGGTAAGCCCAGTACCCATCAGTTTGTATGTCACAATGAATAAATTTAAGGGTGGTCTAATGGACACAGTCTCAGGATTATATCACTTCAACTCAGAAAACTAGGCTAGTATGCATAAGCATATGAGGTCTCTATATAACTTCAGTAAGTAAGTTGTAGTAAAGGTGGGAAGGGGGAAGAAATTGAGCAGAATGAAGAGGTCTTCTATGGACATCCAGTCTTCCAGCAGCCTAAGGAAGAAAAACTCAGAAGACAAGATCCTCTTGATTCAGAGTTTTAAGGAACTAAATGAAATTATCAGTGAACTGAAATCAAACGTACATCACAATTCAATAACAACAACCCAACTGGATTATCCATGCTCAAGTCATTCAGTGTTGGAGGGAAAAGACAACACAATAAACTGATTAACAATGGTCATGATGCCACTGTGATCAAACCTACATCACAAAAACATAACTACCCTTGACTGGATCACCCATGCCCGAGTGTTATAACATAGTTGTTACAGAGATACGAAAGGAAAATGACTTACAATAAACAAGAAGTCTCAAATACAGATACATAACTTGAAGAACCAGAGCTTCATTAAAACTTTACAATACGGTAGCCTAGCTCAACCATCGACCATCAAAAAATCTCAAAATGAATCCTATATACTCAGAGCCAAAACAATAGACACGTGTTCAAGTCATTGCATTTAAGGTATTACATCTGCGTCTTCTCAGTCAGACTATGCATGTAATTCTTTGTCAGACACAACCTTAACTCAGCATGGGCCTTCAGGAAAAAAAGTCCATCGATGAGGGGCTCTGACTGAAAACTCTGTCTCTACAACTAGACCCTCCATGCTTTCCATTTATGGAGTGAGTTGAAGCTTTCAACCACCACTCCTTTTTCATTTACTTCTCCTTCTCGGAATTGCAACAAGGTTAAACACCCAAAGGTTGTTGTGCGCTGCTGGCGGATGACTAAGATCACCCTATGATCTTGAAACTGCGACAGTTTCACTCTATAATGAATGCAGGATCCTTCATCCTTTGCCACATACCTTGTGGATTTCGCACCCTTACCTTCATGCGACCTCGGGCCATGACCCAACACTTAATTCTCGAGTGCTTCACGATTTCGCATTTCAAGAGTCTCCACTCCACTTGATTCCAAATATCACGATGCATGAACTCACAAAATGGCCTTTTCAGATTGACAGTCGGGCCTGCTTTGAAATTGACAGCCATGATTACCTCCTAAAAAACCTAAGTCGCCAGCTATGCGATGGGCATTAACCCTTCCTCCTGGACTCATTGTTCATGTGACTTTGGGTCATGACCCTGGGCCTAGTCCATGGGTCCTTCATGCTCCATGCTAAGACCCCCAATTCATGAAATCGTGACTTCTCGGATCTGGCGCCACTCGTCCCTCTAAGATTCACGGTCCAGATCTCCTCTTTGCAAATTGAGATTTCGCGTCTCGAGAAGTTGAAAGACTACTCACCTCCCTTCTCCCTATTTCTGATTTTGTGATCGCCTCAGATCTCTGGTCCATGGTTTTTCTTGATCTAATGGCTCATATCAAATCACAAGTTTGAATTTTGTGAGTCCTCGCGACTCTGCCCTTTGACTTTTCCACTCTACGAGTCAGCGAAATGCTTATCTCTCGCCACGTTCCCTTCCCAGCACCAACGGATAGGATTTAGCTCGTGATTTAGGACACCTCTTTTTGATTTTCAACTTCATGAAAATTTATGATCTCGATCGCCTGAGGGTCGCTGATCTGAACTTCACATGGAATACTAGCCGTTGAAAACTGAACATGCTCGCTCTCTTGATTTGAGTCCATATTGGACTGCTCTGAGTGTTGTGCTTTAACACTTCTTGCATAAGGTGAGCCAAATGTTATCACATATAGTTGTCAAGGGTAGCAGGTTGCCCAAGTTCACAGTTCTAGTCACCTTATGCATTGGGCTATAGAGTCGAGCTCAAAACATCCTGCTGAAAAATACAGGCCTATAAGTAAAAAAAATAAAAAATACACATGCTCCAAGGAGCTTATTTATATCCAGTCCTAAACTAATTGATTTTTACACAGTGCTAGGTGAAAGCAAATTTCCACCATAGCCATTCAAGTAACTTCCTAACTGGAAGCTCCTTCACTTTATCCGTGATTGATAACAAATAATGCAACCATGACAACATAACAATTACATTCTTTATATTTCCTCCTAACTATGAGGTCAAGATAAAGCTGGGTGACTTCAAAACATGAAGGAAATACAACTCCCTATATTCCTTCATAGGCTCGTAGGCCAAGCGGAAAACTCCAAAAAATTTGTAACAGACAGCCTTCTTTGTTACATAGCTGCTCACACATGGTTGAATATCTCTGGTAGGCATAGGTGGGTGAACAATCGGTGCAGGATGACTAGTCCCAGGTGATGGATGCTCACTTACAGGCTCTATACAATAGATAAACTGCTCCTCCTTTACATGTTGATCTGTGTCTTTTGCAGGTCCACGATAGCTGATTTCCACCCGATGCTTTTCCGTAATGAATAAAGGAAAAGGCTCTATAGTTTAGTCTTGGAAACCTTTCATGAAACCATACTCACATGTCAGTATGGGTGAAATAATTCCATTTGAAAATTTTAGAACATATGAAACGTATGACTCCATGTATATGGCCACGGGATCATGAATAATCTGGCATAATCCTGGTTGCTTTAGAAAACCAGGCTACTCCTTTGTGGATCTAATCTCCATGGGAATACTATGAAAAACATTGTAAAACCTCATGTTGAAGATAGCCAAGTCTTCCTCTTCCCCTCTCCTCAAGGCATTAAAATCAAACCAGTATTGATCCAAGGGCTTGTTCTCACCCCAACACTTTAAAAATGCATGGCATAGCTCGGTCGAGGAGCCAATAGAACCAACTTCTCTACATCTAAACCACACAACAAAATCTCCAGAAAAAGAGTGTGAGAACAACCTCACAGTAACATCCTCATGAACAATCTCGAACCGGTCAGCAAAGTTCTCAAAGGCCCCCAAGTGCCTCTCGGCTGTAACATGGTCTTCTCTAGAAAACCGAGGAAGATACTCAAAGGAATCAGGAGGATAAGGGTTAAGGCAATATGGTAGCCTCAGAGGTTTAAACAACTTATTTCTGATTTTAATTTGAAAAGTAATAGGCTGATCATGAGTATAAACGAGTTGATGGAAAGGCTCAGTAGGAATAACAGAGGGTAATGAGATTTGAGAAGACTGTGAATTGTTTTCAACCTCCTCAAGGATACAAGGGCGATCAATTTCAAGAAGATATGCAATACAGATCTCACTTTTATGAATAGGCTAAGGTGAAGACATGGGATAGACATCTACATCATAAGAAGAGGGCATGTATTCTTCTTCCAAGGATGGATGAATGAAGAAAGGCTTATTGTCATCTGAATATACAAGGTAGAGGATAATCCTCTTTATATGTAAAGGGAAAGAGAGAAATGATTTGACAAAGAAAAACAATATTTCATGAAGCAAGCTCCTAAAATGATACCTGGTCTTCCACTTCAGTATGATCATCTTTTTGTCAATAGGGTCCTCCCCAGTGGATTCTTCGATTGTGGAGTTGCCAGGTGCAAGTTGAAATCTTCAATGGTTATGATGTCTGATGCACCTTCAGAATCAGAAGCTCATTGTCATTCTACCCAGGAAAAAGTCTTCAATTTGTTCCTTGACAATGGCACTGGAAAAGTTAGCACTGGAAGTCACCTCTAGATTGTAGGAGAGGTAATCCCAGTAGCCATTAGTTTGTATGTCACAATGAATAAATTTAAAGGTGCTCTAATGGACGCAGTCTCAGGATTATATCGCTTCAACTCAGAAAAGTGGATTGGTATGCATACACATATGAGGTCTCGATCTGACTTCAGTCAGTAAGTTGTAGTAAAGGTGGGAAGGGGGAAGAAATTGAGAATGAAGAGGTCTGTTATGGACATCCAGTCGTCTAGTAGCCTCAGGAAAAACTTAGAAGACAATATCCTCTTGGTTCAAAGTTTTAAGGAACTAAATGAAATTATCACTGAACTGAAATCAAAAATACATCACAATTCAATAAAAACAACCTGATTAGATCATCCATGCCTGATTCATTCAGTGTTGGAGGGAAAATACAACACAAGAAACTGATTAAAACTGGTCGTGATGCCACTGTGATCAAACCTACATCGCATAAACATAACTACCCTCAAGTGGATCACCGATGCCCGAGTGTTCTAACACAGTTGTTACAGAGATACAAAAGGAAATTGAATTACATTAAACAAGAAGTCTCAAATATAGATATATAACTAGAAGAACCAGAGCTTCATTAAATATTTACAATACGAGAGCCTAGCTCAACCATCAACAATAAAAAAATATCAAATTGAGTCCTATATACTCAGAGCCAAAACAACAGAGACGTGTTCGAGTCATTTCATTTAAGGCATTACATCTACGTCTTCTCAATCAGACTGTGTAGGTATTCCTTTTTCAGACGCAACCTTAACTCGGCATGGGTCTTCAGGCAAAAAACATCCATCGAGGGGGGGCCCTGGCTGACAACTCTGTCTCTACAACCAAACCCTCCATGCTTTCTATTTATGGATTGAGTTGAACCTTTCAACCACCACTCCTTTTTCATTTACTACTCCTTCTCACGATCACAACAAGGTTAAATGCTAAGGGGTTATTGTGCGCTGCTGGAGGATGACTAAGCTAACCCTATGATCTTGAAACCACGACGGTTTCACTCTGTTACGAATTCAGGAGCCTTCGTTCTTTGGCACAGACCTTGTGGATTTTGCACCCTTAATTTCATGTGACCTCGGGCCATGACCCAGCACTTAATTCCAGAGTGCTTCACGATTTCACATTTTGGGAGTCTCCACTCCACTTGATTCCAAATATTGCAATACACGAACTCACAAAATGGCCTTTTCAGATCAACGGTTGGGCTTTCTTTCAAATTGACGACCATGATTACCTCCTCAAAAACCCAATTCTCCAGCTATGCGATGGGCGTTAACCCTTCCTCTTGGACCTGTTATTCATGTGACCTTGGGTTGTTACTCTGGGCCTAGTCCCTAGGTGCTTCATGATTTCACATTTCGCTAACTTGCACCATGCTCCATGCTAAGACCCTTGATTCACAAAATCGCGACTTCTCTGATCTGGCGCTATGCGTCCCTCTAAGATTCATGGTCCAGATCTCCTCTTCACGAATAGAGATTTCGCGTCTCAGGAAGTTGAAAGACTACTCACCTCCCTTCTCCCTATTTTTTATTTGTGATCGCCTCAGATCGACGGTCCATGACTTTCCTTGACCTAACGACTCATATCAACTCACAAGTTTGTATTTCATGAGTCCTCGCAACTTTTCCCTTTGACTTTTCCACTCCGCGACTTAAAGAAATGTTGATCTCTCGCCACGTGCCCTTCCCAGCACCAACGGCTAGGATTTACCTCGTGATTTCGGACCTCTGTCTGATGTTAAAATCCATGCAACTTTATGATCTCGATCTCCTAAGGTCCGTTGATCTGAACTTCACATGGAATCCCAGCCGTTGAAAACTGAATTTGCTATCTCGCTCAATTTGAGTCCATATTGGACCACTTTGAGTGTTGCACTTTGATGCTTCTTGCACAGGCCGTGAACTTGGGAAACCGACTTCCCTTGAAAAATATATGTGATAACACAACCATTCAAAAAGGCCTTCCTTTGACTTGAAGGCGATCTTCCATACATCTGTTTGTTCTATCGGGACCTGGTGGTAGCCAGACTTTAGATCAATCTTACAAAAGTATTTGACCCCCATGAGTTGATCAAGGAGATCGTCGATTCGGGGAATCGGGTATCGGTTTCTGACTGTGATTTTGTTCAGAGCTCGATAATTAATGCAGAGTCGCCAGGTTCCATATTTCTTCTGTATCAGCACGACTGGGCTCTCGCAAGGTGATGAGTTGGGACAGATGTGCCCCTTATGGAGCAGTGCTTGGATATGTCGCTTGCTGTCCTCATTCTCTAACAGAGAGAAACAATAGACTGGACCATTAGGAAGCGATGTGTCAGGGGTCATATCGATGGGGTGCTTGACCTGGAAGTGCAGAGGTACCCTGGTAGGTGAGGAGAAGATATCTGAGTATTCTTCCATGACCTTATCTACTTGCTTATGTTGAGTGGAGAGGTTGGCCACAGAGACCCTGTGTCGAGATAATTATATGATACTAATTTCGACATAAAATTGTCAACCCAAGGATTGTAAACTTAGAGATGTAAGAACAGTATATGCAGGTCCAAAGCAATCTATTCTACTCTAACATTCAAAAGGAAACACTTTGACTAAAACTAAATATAAAATCTAAAAAGTATGAAATTGCATCAAAGGAAATTAATCTAATAAACCTTA
Source organism: Picea mariana (assembly GCA_032191745.1). Taxonomy (NCBI): domain Eukaryota; kingdom Viridiplantae; phylum Streptophyta; class Pinopsida; order Pinales; family Pinaceae; genus Picea; species Picea mariana. The sequence goes on from JASDQU010738295.1 coordinate 192,259, forward strand.
CAACTGAAACTATCTCTAAGTATGACATAAACTGAAATTGAATTTAACTTATGAAAACAATTGAAATTGAATCTAACTAGGAAAATATGAAAGCTAAAATTAATCTATGAAAACATGGAATTGCATAAATCAAATCTAATAAAAACATTGAAAATTACAAATAACAAAAGGAAAAATGAAAATCATGTGAGCTCACATGAGAAACTAAATTAACAAATCAAAATATGAAGAAATCTAACTCTTTATTCCAAAAGTATCAATCCAATTACAAAATGATGAGATCCATATATGACTCTCAAAATGACAAACTATTTCATTGTTTCTCTATTTCTAGAGAGAGGCCCCATCCCAAATGAGGAGAGAACACTCTTATTTATACATGAATGAAGATAACAAACTCATAAGTACAGATTGTTGAAGGAAAATATCCATGTGGATAGGTAGATCTCCTCTTGATAGCTAGACTCTTAACTCTTACGACAGAAGATGTTTATCGTGGACACTGACTTCCTTTTAGATCTAGATAAACTAATGTGTGAGGAGGAAGGAGAAAAGAAGTACCTTTTACCGATGTTTGTCCCTACATGGTCTGAGTTGAGCTCCAATCTTACGCTCCTCGATAAGCCCTGTAGACAAAAAAAAGTACAAACAACTTCCTACTCTACTGAGATTAGTTTGAAATAGATCTATCTATTAGAGACAACTTCATGTGAGATCAAATACAGATTTGAAAGAAATAGGCCAAGCATACTATATTAAAGAGAACAACAATGAAGAATCCTTACAGCCATAGATGTGAGTGTAGCATCTTTGCCAAGCCTTCCTCGTCCGAACCCTTGCTTAAACAGTCCACACATTGAATGTTGATGTTCCGAAAGACACCTTCTTCATGAGATCATTGGTTGGATGCTTCATAATACTTTTTTCCCCCTTTCTTTACCATGAGAAGGCTTTTTTAAATAGGCTTGGAGAGGCCCAACCACTTGATATATCTTTGGAGGAAGTTGAGGATTTTCCTCCTTCAGTTATGGATCTACCCTAAGATCATGGCTTGACCAAGGATTTGAATCCAACTGCCTTCAGATATTGAAGGGATCTTTCCCTCATTCTTCTCAACAAACCAATTTTCACCTAGAATAGGTAGCGCTCCTCCAAAAGGGGCATCAGAGCRTTATAGCACTCCCYAAGAGAAGGAAAGAAAGYGCTKGTGTTATAATKCTCCCCCAAAAGGGTGGACAGAGTGTTATAACACTCCCTAACAGTGTATGGGGGAGCGCTCCTCTCTGAAACTCATTTTTTAGTGTTTCTTTAAATGGCCAAAAACTTGTACTTCTAGTAGATTGATTCCTCCTCTTCATAACTATTCTTTTAGATTTTCTAAGTGTCCCTATCATGTTGTTGGAGACATGACATAGGAAATAAGGAAGTATGATGTCAGCAACACTTATACACTTGCGGTCAATATGCGACACTTGCGACTCTAATGACGACACTTGTGACACTTGCCAAGTCAGTAATTCAGAGGTGTAACATGAATAAATCTAACTCTTTATTCCAAAAGTATCAATTCGATTACCAAATGATGAGATCCATATATGACTCTCAAAATGACAAACTATTTCATTGTTTCTCTATTTCTAGAGAGAGCCTCCCTCCCAAATGAGTAGAGAACACTCTTATTTATACATGAATGAAGATAACAAACTCATAATTACAGATCCACTTTTCTCTCAACCTCTCCCTTCAAATACTTCACAAATATCTTGGATAAGATATTTTATCCATGATCTTCTCCTTGAAGTTAGCTTGAATGATTATCTCCAAATCAAAACTTGAAGATGAAATTCGAATTTGAAGCTAGGTGGTGATTTTTGACTTTGTGAAAATCTTCAAATATGCCTGTAGTCATCATAAAACTCATCCAACTTTGAGATATAATAAAAATATGTTACTTTTCTAGTATTTAATCACAAATTCTCTTAAAAATACATGAAAATAAATAATTTGGAAAAGGGAAATATAAACCCATATGTATTATGAAAGTGATGGAAATTAATGGTTTTATGGAAGGATAAAGTAAGAAGGTGGTGATAAATGGTGTATGATCAAGGAATAAAAGGTGTTTTTATGCGGCCCAACATTCCCCCCAACTAAATTTGTTGCGTGTCCTCATGCAACTATACATTGATTCTCTTTAGATTTTTGATATCTTAGTTGTGGCTTTACATGATGATAATGTGTAACAATAAATCATTTCATGTTGACTGATACATGAGTGGCAGCAAAGTTTCTTATGGTTGGTTCTTGTGTTAACAACATTTATTCATTTTACTTATTTTCTTGCTGCAAGTCATAATATTGGAAGCATGCATGTACTAGAGATGATAAGTCATCAATGTACTTAGAAAGCCCTTTCTTCTTCATATTTGAATCATGCCAATACATATCAATGCTTTTGGAATCAAAATGCAACAAAACATAGTTTGGGAAAAACATGTTGGTTAATGGAAAATGAGATGATGAATATATAAATGGAATTATGAAATGAATATCCCCCCCCTCTAAACTGAAGATGTGGTATGAAAAAGGGAATGTAATTATGGTGAGAGAATTTTCCAAATTTATTTATTTCTATCATTTAAGGAATTGCATGATTAAAGATTAGAAAAGAACATACCTCCACTTACCCAAAAAGTTGATGAACTATGCAATAGGAATGTGGCGGTTGCTGCTGAAAAATATAAAGTGAAAGAGGAAATGTGAGAGTCTCATATGGCTGAAAATAATGTTGTCTAGTACTGAACAGGTACTGAACAAGTGCTGAAAGAGTGTTGAAACAAATTGGTGCAAAACTAATACGGAATGGGTACAAAACTGGTACCAAACTGGTGCAGAACAGAATCTGAAAATACTGAAAATGGAATGAAACAATAACTGCAACGAGAACAACCTGATCAAATTTATATCTAGCCAGATATCAAGCTCCAAGCTTTGTAACTAAAAATCAACTACAACTGGGAAAGCATCCAAAAGCGGCTAAAGTATAGATAAATTTCCATTTTGGAGAAAAACAAATTTCTGACTAACTCTGAACCTGTCCTCCTTTTATTTCTAAGAGGAAACAACCAAAATCATAAAATCTGCAACAGCTTCAAAGCTCATACCCGTGGTACAATTATTAATTGTGTGAATAGATTTTGTTGAAGTTGAACACAATAAGAAATTGTTGGATTATCGACCATTAATGAATGTCGTTAACCAACGTGAGAAAACCCACCATTGATGTCAATGGGTATCAAGGTACCTACAATACACTCTATTCCATGTGAATAAAGGTGTTGAAGTCAAACATATATAGAGTCCATTAGTCAAGAGGCATTAATGAATCCTCATGCTAGTGGCAAGAGAACTTGCCATTAAGGCATGCAAGCCTCAAGGTACTGAAATATTCTCTAGTCCCTATTCCAGATAAGGTGTTGAAGTTGATGGAAAGGGACTTGTTGAAAGGTAGGCCTTCTTCAATAGCAACATCCATAAGAAAATAATATTCAAACCTCCATGCAGACTGGTATCCACTTTGCATTTAGTTTGAGTAATGACTGGGCGTTCCATTTGGCATAGATGTTTCTTGCAAATTCGTTATTTCCCAAAATCTAGCTTTTACACGTTCAAAAAAACACAAACTGCTCTCAAACCAAGAAGAATTTTGGCTAACCATTCACTTGTCAACTAAATAAGACCCTTTGCATGAAACCCATGTGGTCGATTTTCAAAATTTTGCTCTGTTTACTCAAAAAATTAACCCGAAGTTGATTGTCTGTGAGTGGACGTTAACTGACAGAAATATTGGACCAACGAGCAAGATCATGTTGCCCAGTATGAGAGCATGGAAGATAACCATGAGTAGATAATAATGAACCCAACCAATCACATGAAACCTCGACTTATTCCCTTAATAGTCGAGCATTGAAACCTCCTTATTCTACGATCCACACTGAGATCTCAGTTTGGGTAATTAATTGGATGTTGGTTTTTTTTCCGTGCGTTGAATGGAGTTTGTAACAAACCCATCCGATCACCCTATTCTCAGGCTGATACCTAATATTTGATAAATATGCAACGAAATTTGATGGATATGCTAGGATATTTAATGGATATGAATCTTCTTGTGATGGCTATATCAGATGAAGCAGATCTAACCAAACTATTAAGCAAAGAGTGGAATTTTTTCTCACAACTATTGACCAGTCAATCCATCTTGGAAAGATTTGATCTCGGATCCTCCTCAAGAGCCATTATTATCTCTCTAGTATGAAGAAAATCATAATCTAGATCAGAAATATCCCATACTATGCTAAGAGTCTCTAGCTTGGCCACACAAACTACGTTCAAAGCAGCAGAAGTGAATATTGAAGCAATGCAAAAGAAAATTTTGTTTGTCCAAAAGAGACTACCGTGAGTCTATAATGTCATTGCTGCAACTCAAACCAGAGATGAGCTAGCTGAGATAGAAGATCATTGTGGCAGAAATTTAAACGAAGTTTAAATCAGAGCAAGGTCTTTGCACAGTCAATGAAGTTTTAGGAATAACACAGTTTTAGTTTCACTATTCTTGGCCCGAGCCAAACAATGAAATTTAAACATTCAGATCTAGGCGATCTAGAAATTTAAAGAAGTTTCAGATCTTAATTTTTATTGTTTTTGTTTGGATTTATAGTGGCATGTTTAGTGCATCATGTAGGTTGAAAAATTCTTGCACGAACAACTAGGATTTTGCATTTTTTTTTTTTTATGATTTTTTCTGTTTTTTTAATGTGTGTTTGTTTATTTTGGGTTTGCAGGCTTAATGCATGGAAAATGAATGCCCATAAAAGATGGAATATACAGAGAAGATTTTTATTGTTGTTTTTTAATTTTTGTTTTAATGGTTTTGTTTTTTTATAATTTTTAAGTGTGCATGCTTATTCATAATCAAAACCTACCTATTTTAATATAATTAGAAACTAAAAATTATCTAAATGAAATGAAACTTCCAATGTAACCATCCACGTAACAAAAGTAAACAAAGATTTACATTTAATTTTGAAAAATGAAATCTAGGATGTACAATAATGTGCGAATTTAACTACTCAAAATGTAAATTAATGAAATAAAAGAAAAAACAAAATTGATCTATCCTTGTACTTACTTGAAAATAATGTTCAATGAGGCTTTTGTATGCGTGATTTACATCCTCATTCATCTCACTTGATACCTCTTCTTCATTCTCTTGCTCAAATAGTTCTTCCCCATCTAATGTGCATGATTCTTCAAATGTCAATTCGTCTTTCTCTTCAGGAGGATAATTCAAATCTTTGATTGCTGTCAAGATCTCATTTTCTTGAGAAGATGAGATCCCAGCTTTTTCTAGGATTTGAGTGAGTTTTCCAAAGCTTACATTCATTCTAAAATCATTTTACAAAAATCAAAATCAAATTCTATAAAACAAAATGAAAAACAAGTATAAAACAAACTAATACAAAAGTAGTGAAAAACAAGTACAAAACTAAAAATGAACAAACCTACAAAATCAAAGTAAACTGGTACAAAAGAAAAACTAATTTGCAATCCAAACTCTACACTACAAAAATGTAAAATGCAAAAGCATATTAAAAACAAACTTGCAAGAAAAATAATTACAAAATCAAACTAATTTGCAAAATAAAACTTGCTTGGCTTTGGATATGGACCCACTAAACTGGAAGCACATGTTCTTATCTTTTTTCTTACATCACTGTCCTCCCCCAAGCTATTCACAATTTTTTTTTCAAACAACTAGAAATAAAAATTCCTAAACTATAACCCTTTTAACACCTCCCTGGCAACGACGCTAAAATGCCGAGCTAATTATATGATATTGATTTCAACATAAAATTGTCAACCCAGGGTTCATAAACTTAGAGATGTAAGCATAGTATATGCAGGGCTAAAGCAATCTATTCTACTCTAACATTTGAAAGGAAACACTTTGACTAAAACTAAATCTAAAATCTAAAAAGTATAAAATTACATCAAAGGAAATTAATCTACTAAACCTTGCAACTGAAACTATCTCTAACTATGAAATAAACTGAAATTGAATCTAACTACGAAAATATGAAAGCTAAAATTAATCTATGAAAACATGGAATTGCATAAATCAAATCTAATAAAAGCATTGAAAATTACAAATAACAAAAGGCAAAATGAAAAGCATGTGAGCTCACATGAGAAACTAAATTAACAAATCAAAACATGAAGAAATCTAACTCTTTATTCCAAAAGTATCAATCCAATTACAAAATGATGAGATCCATATATGACTCTCAAAATGACAAACTATTTCTTTGTTTCTCTATTTCTAGAGAGAGGCCCCCTCCCAAATGAGGAGAGAACACTCTTATTTATACATGAATGAAGATAACAAACTCAAAATTATAGATCCACTTTTCTCTGAACCTTTCCCTTCAAATCCTCCACAGATATCTTGGATAAGATATTCTATCCATGATCTTCTCCTTGAAGTTAGCTTGAATGATTATCTCCAAATCAAAACTTGAAGATGAAATTCGAATTTGAAGCTAGGTGGTGACTTTTGACTTTGTTAAAATCTTCAAATATGCATGTAGTCATCATAAAACTCATTCAACTGTGAGATATAATAAAGATATGTTAATTTTCTAGTATTTGATCACAAATTCTCTTAAAAATACCTGAAAATAAAAAATTTGGAAAAGGGAAATATAAACCCATATGTATTATGAAAGTGATGGAAATTAATGGTTTTATGGAAGGATAAAGTAAGAAGGTGGTGATAAATGGTGTGTGATCGAGGAATAAAAGGTGTTTTTATGTGGCCCAACACCCTAGATGTGGTTGTGATCTTTCTCTTATTCTGAGAGCAAGTCACAAAGAAGACAAACTTCCCCATCTAAGAGATGACTTTCCTACATTGCTTAGCAGAGATCAAGGAAATAACACTAGGTGGGACTGCCTCGGGTATCCTGTACAATTTCCTGTTTAAAGTAATAATAACACTACGAGGCCTAGACTCATATACAACATGATGTTTCCATAAATAAGGTTGGCCCAAAAGAACATTACAAACTTTGAGAGGAGAAAAATCACACAATACCTCACCTTTGAAGGGTTTGATGATGTACGATAGTCAACACGGTTAGCTGACGTGGAGATCGCTTCCTTGGCAGAGCCATCCAATGGTGTAGGGTTGTGGGTGTGGCGTTGTCAGCAGAGCCAGCCGCTTGATGACCTCTACTAATATGATGTTCTTATGGCTATTTCTATCAACTATGAAGTGCAACAAGGTGCCTTTTACCCACATCTGTGAATGGAAGAGGCGCTCTACTTCTTCTGGCTCGTATTGTTCACCAGGCTGTAGCTTGGTGGTAGAAACAGTGGAACTGGGTTCCACGTCAATGATCCTTCTTCCCTTTTTTTTCTATCTCAAATTAAGAACCCGCATCTAATTCAGAGGCTTTCACTTTGGCCACCAACGATGTCTTTAAGCGAAAATCAGTAGTGTTATGCCAAGGGCTCTTATGGAAGTCACACCACTTTCTAGTATCTTTCTTTGTCTTTTAGGTGTCCTTCTTTTCTTGCGGCTTGGACTGGTTGTCCTAATACTGTCCATCTTTGCTCTGTCCTTTGTTATGTGGTTTGGGGCCACCCTTTCCTGGATTTTGTTGTGAGGGGTTCCCAGGCCCAAATTGCCGCATCTTTTGTTTGAGCTTCTTCTCAATTTTGACGGCATATCAGTAGGTCACGCCCAAGGATGAGATGTCCAGAAATTCAATTTTGGTATGGATGTATCTATGCAGAGAAATAT
>JASDQU010738295.1:207100-228510 GCA_032191745.1 Picea mariana
AGTTGTGAAAGATGAGAAGACAGGAAAGACTAGCCAGTAAAATATTAAGTGAAAGAGAAGCGTAGAGAGAAAGAAGTCCCCAGGAGGTTGGACAAGAAGAAGAAGGTGTAGAGGAGGAAGTTGACATGAATCTTGAATAAGAAAGAGAAGATTCAGCCTCGATGCTAGGAAAGATCGGGAATATGGCTGAAGAGACTTCTCCAGTGGAAGAAAACGAGACCCCCCAGATCAAAGAAAACTGCCCTGAAGATAGTGGCGCCAGCCCCGAATTGCCCATATCCCAAGTGTCTTCTATACAAGTGGTAAGTTCGATATTACCTTCTCATGCTAATTATGTTCCAGTACAATTAGTTAGTCAGTCACAGCCAGGAAGTGTGAGTACAGGGAGGATATTGGGATCCCCTAGTAGATCGCAAGTAGGACCGTTAGGTTTCATTTTGATAAGAGCACCAAGATCAGCAATAGTTGGTTACACGGGAGGTTTGATTGTCCGATACCCATAATTCTAGGGGAAGGGAGATGAAAATGTTGATCAACATTGTTTCTTGTGCAAAGAAATCTAGAGATCTAGAGGGACTCTAGATGCGAATAAGTTGGTTGAGTTCCAGATTACCTTTAGAGGTCGTGCTCTCAAGTGGCACATGAAGATCATTAAGCTAGGAATGCCAGGAATGAAAGGTCAAGCGTTCACACTTGGCCAGGTATGGACAAGGTTCATAGCAAAGTTTAAACTACCTCAGTCGAAACAACAGGCTTTGTCTAAGTTGCGTGAGATCCAGCAAAGGGAAGGTGAATCAGCCTGGGAATACATCCAGAAGTTTAAAGATGCTATAAGGAGGTTACCACATCCAATCCATGAGAAACATCAAAGGGAGTGGTACATTCAAGGATTGCTACCTCTGACTCAAATTTCACTAACGCAACAACAGATAGCCACGTTGACAAATGACTTGGAACAATCGATGAAGATTGAAGCCATGGAAGGATACCTTGGGAGCCTGGGAGTGACCAGACCCCTAGCAGATGTGAATTTAGCACAAGGGAAAATATCAACGCTTACAGAAAATATTCAAGAACTGACAATACCCAGACCAGGACAACCACAGATCTGGTGCACCGAATGTTATACAGAAGGACATCTGGTGAATGAATGTCCATGATAAGGGTAATGGGACCTCCTCAGAATCCAATGGGACCCTCACCAGGACCCATGGGAGGAGTTGCACAAGTTTCTACGAACTTACCATTCCATAACCCTACCCCATATCATGCTTTTCTGGGAAGCCAAGAAGCACCAATAGTTGAGTATTGTGAGATTTGTTGAATCCATGGGCATGGACCAAGACAGTGCCCCATTATGAATAAATATTTGATAGTACCAAATACAGTACACTATGAGTTCTGCGCATCTACCAAACATACTACCAATTAATGTAGAGCGTTGGATGCACTTGCAGACAGGTTGGATTGAACAACATTCAGGGTGAATGAAAACCCTCAGGAACCGGGAAGAGGTCAAGGAGGTGGAGCTGGAGGAGACATTATAGGATTAAGGACTAGGGGAAGAGGGCCAAGCATATTTTATAACTATGATGAAAAAGGCCACATGGCTAGAGACTATCCTCATCCAAGGCAGCCATGGTTCTCTCACTGTAGAACCAATGGGCACGCAACTGAAGACTGCCCAAAATTAATTGCAAAGTTGGAAGATAGGGTACAAAAATGAGGAACTAACCTCATCAGTTTAGAAATCAAGAGATTTATTAAAGGACAATTTCCCAACCTCAATATCATTACTCGAGGAGGAGCAAAGATAGGAGTTGATGTTGATAGTCTACCTCAGAACTAGAAAGCAACACCTAAAGAAGACATGTATGACCCTATAAAATATAACTTGTTCTTTAAATATGCCATAGAAATATTTCATAATATTCCTAGCCCTTATATGCGAGAGAAACCCCTAGAGCTTATTGTTTACCCTAAGATTGCGCAAGTCCCTACTTCACCCCCTACACCCAGAAACCCTGTAGTCACACCAAGACAACCTAAGCAACCTCAAAATATAGTTGACCTTTGGTTTCAATTATTCTCTGACATTCTTGGGAATGATCAATTAACAGAGAAGTTGTGCAATGTGCTATACCTAGTTTTAGGGAATGAAGAACCCATAGAAGCAGGAATAAGGGATACTCTTCTTGAGAAGAGTAATCAGAGAGTGCAGGGAAGGAAAGTATGAACTAGAAAATAATTCAGACTAGTAGCCCAGTTAGACGAATTTGAGATTAAGGATTTCATGTTGGATCTAGGATTCGATGTGAACATTCTGCCTAAGAAGACTTGGGAAGCCTTAGGAAAACCTAGGCTGACATATTCCCCAATTCAGCTAAGAATGGAAAATCAATATTGTATTTTCCCAATAGGAATATTGTAGAGTGTGGAAATAGATGTTGTGGGAGTGAAGACCATATCTGACTTTGAAGTGATTGAAATCATGGGGGATAAGAACCCTTACCCTGCACTACTTGGAATTGATTGGGCCTATGACAACTATGTAGTAATTGACTTAAAGAAAGACACCATGAACTTTGAGGTTGATTGAATCAAGGTAGTTCAACCCTTGGACCCATATGTGGGGCCCAGATATACAGAGCCAATAGACAATAATATGGAGGGAGAAGACTTGGATCAGTTGTACACTATAACAGCAGCAACAAGAGATGATTACATAAATCCTACTCTTGATTGATCGATGATGCAGGAGCATCGTTAGCAAGTACATGTGGCAAGACAAATCAATGCCTGAGGATCAATTCAGAACCTCGAACGCGAGCTGGTATTGCAGATCTTTGGTAGCTGATAGAAACAAAAAAAGGAAAGATCATGTGCATAGACAAAAATGAGCACACGTGACCTGGGAGTATAACCCTAGTCTCAATGTAACCACAATTAGGTAGCACTTAGTTTGTTTCTTTTGTATAAAGAGAGGTTTTCTATTCCCTAAAGAGGGTTATGAGAATTATGAGCAAGTAGGAATTTGTGAATAGTAGTTGTTGCTATGATTTTAGCTATAACCATTTTCTTGATTTTGAATGAATATAACAGAGGAAAATTGATCCAATGTATGGTGTGAATATTGTTTACAATTTCCATGTTGTTGTCGTTAATCTTTTCAAGAATGAATGAATCTTGCTACGAGTGTATGTAGCTTTGAAATGCTTGCATAAAATTTAAAAATTGCTTTTCTTCGTGAGCCGGTGCAAGGTGTGCACATAGTTTGCAAGGAGTGCGTTGACATGGTCTGTTTCAACTCGTAAATCTCATGAGAAATAGTGTAAGATTTCCTTTGCAAGGAGTGCAAGGTGACTGTTGCAAGTAGTGCATAGTCATCCGCAAGAATCCAGATCTTGCATAAGAATCTGCTGCAAGGAGTGCATAGATCAAGAATTCAGTCTAAAGGGAGTGCGTCGACAGAGTCGGTCTTGATTTGTAAGCTCATGAGGAACATTGTAAGGTTTCTCTACAAAAAGTGTAAAGCTATTGTCGCAAGGTGTGCACAGTCATCGCAAGAACTCAAATCTTGGGTAAAGATCTGTTGCAAAGAGTGCACAGGTCTGGTATTCAATGAAGAGTTGAAGCAACTCTATAAGGAAGTCGAAGGACAAGAAAAGAGGAATGCCAAGAAGGTAGGAAATAATTCTTTTCAACAATCTTTGGATCTGAGTTTGACAAATTTCCCGGAAAAGCAGGAAGTGCTTGGGAGATCGAAATCTTTGAAGAGATAAATTTCAGGAGGGGTAGCACTTTCCAAGAAGTGTGAATGAGATCAAAAAACAAGACTTGCAAGAAGGATAAAGGTTAAAGCCTTTAAATCTTTCGAAAATATTCTAAGTTAGAAGAAAGCGTAAGCTCAAGGGAAAAGATTTGGGCCATTTGACCAATGTCTAGACAACAAGGAATGAGTGCAAAGGAAAATTTCTCAGCTATCCAATATAAGTGTAAAGAAAAGATCTCATCCATTCGATCTGAGAGCCAAAGAAAGGATCTTAGTCATCTGATCTGGGTGCAAAAAGGTTCATAGCCATCCAATCAAGGTAAGGTGCACTAATGATAAACCTTTGAAAGTGTACAGGAGAATCAAAATTACAAAACTCTGAAATCATCTTAGTTGTCCATTTTCAAGGAGGACATGTGGCGAGAGATCAACATTTCACTAACTCACAGAGTGGAAAGGTCAAAGGTCAGATCCATGAGGATTCAAGAAGTGCAAACTCGATAAGGATCACAACTGTTGATCGTTCTGAAATCATCGGGACCGTCCATCATTAAGGAGTACATGTGGCAAGAGATCAACATTTCGCTGACTCATGACTCAAAGAATTCAAAGGCAGATTTACAAGGACTCACAAATCATGAAATCATGATCTGATCAAAGACGTTGATTGAAGGAGGGAATTGAACCATAGATCTGGTCTTGTCGGGAGTTCGTAACTCAGGAAATCAGAAGTAGGAGTTTTGGGAGCTCATGAAATCATGATTTGACCTGAGCCATCAGATCGAGGAGAGATATGGATCGCTGATTTGTCTAGGGAGATGATTCGTGAAGTGATAAATCATGAAAAGAGAAATCACGGCATGCTCGAAAGATTGGCCCACGGTCATAGCGAAGTGTCACGTCGGTGAAGGAGAATAGAGGGGCTAGCATGTACCAGGATCCTATTGGTATTTTGGAAGTTAGGAGAGTCAGAGTGACTCACATGAAAAGGCATGATATGAGAATTCACGATGCTCCTTTCGATTAGGCGACTATTCACAGCCTTAGTCACATAAAGGGAGGGGCTTAACCAGGAGAGATAGCGTCTAAATATGCTAAAGCTTAAAGGCGTTAAGGAGAAAGGCGCGGGTTCCACATAACCTACAATTTAGGGGAAAGAGGGCATGTTAAGTGGATTTGAGGTCCTTAAGGGCCAAAGAGTCAATAAAAATTAGTTTCTTGATCGATCCTAGACAAGGAGTTCACGCAGTCCTTAGGAGAGAAGGGGGGTCTGCATCAATTGGTATCAGAGCTCATATTTTTAATTTTTGTAGTAGAGGGTAGATAAAGAGAATAATATGATACAATCAAGTGGTATCAGAGATGAAATTTATGTCTGTATATTTCAGGAAAAAGAGAAAGAATAAAAGAGATAAAGGAGATAGTCACATACCATCAAGAGGTATCAGAGTGGATTTCATTTGTAGATTTCAGGCGAAGGAGATAGAAAAGACAGTTTGACTATGACAAGTAGTATCAGGAAATAGATTATGTATACAGATTGTAGGCAAATGTGGAAAGGAAAATAGTGATAATTTGATGACATCAAATGGTATCAGAAGATGAAGTTCACTTGTGGACAGTAGGTGAAGGATGACAGAGTATTGATACTCTGTAAAGATGGTTGCATGGTGTGAAAAAAATGGTAGATAGCCAGGACGGATGAAGAAAAAAAATATGGCTACTGAAGGCCATGAGCATGGTCAAGAGGAGACTGCCAGAAGAAAAGTAAGGCATAAATTGATGAGGAACTCGCTGAGATAAGAAAAAGAATGGAACAACTGACATTGAAGATACAACAGGAGACAAAGACATGTTGGACATACGAATGACCTTTGAAGGGGAAAGAAAAATGTCCTATCTAAAGGTTGTTGGCTAGAAAACAACAACAAGAGTTGAGGAAGTGGTTGAGGTATGTTGAAAACGTTAGTGACACAAAGGAAGAGTTGGTTTGCATCTGTGAGACAGAAGTTGGAGAAACCCTCAGTGATGAGGAAGGGAGATCAGTTATAGGTCTCATAAACTACCAAGAGGGCAGAAGTGAACTTTCAAGTTTCCAGGTGGGCAATGGAAGTATATCAGTGGATGATCTCATAGACTACCAGGAGGGTAGTGATGTAAGTTCAAGTTTCCAGGTGGGAAATGAAGGGGGATCATTGGATCTCATATACTACCAGGTGGGTAGAGGAGGAATCCCAGAGTGCCAGGTGGGCAAAGGAGAAGAGATGAACTCAGTTGAGGGTTCATATCAACAAGGAGTAATGATAGATGAAGACTCATGTGGGTTTGCAGACTATGTGAATGAGGATGATGAGAAGTTAAATACTCCCATCACAATGAAGGAGGGTTAGAGGTGTGTTCTGATCGTTGGGTGAATTCAAATATTCCTGCCAAATAGTCCAGCAGAGACTAATACAAGAGTTGCACATGAGGAGGTAGTGCAACAAGAATATGAGAAGGAGGCCATGGGGATGAATTATTTTAAATTTAACTGTGTCTGTGTGGCAGGTGCAGTAGAAGAATTACAACCAGCAAGGACTGTCAAATATGAGGAGAAGGAGAGTATATTAATGTTTTCCCCAATAGAAAAGGAGGATAATTTAGATGAATTGCTCACTCAATGGGAGTGAGAGGTGCAGATTTTGGGGGATTGGTTGAACGATACAAACCCAGGGGATGGCTGCTAGGAGACAGTCATCCATATTGTAGGAGGAGAACATTCAGTAGAATTTCTCAAAAATTTTAGCCAGGAAGTTGAAAGGGAGATAACTGCAGCATTGGAGCCTGCAGCAGAAGAGGAGGCAGACAACAAAGATTTTTTTGAGCTGTATAAGGAATTGGAATCCCTGGAGAGGAGGATATATATGCAGAGTAGGAATATCCAAAAGATCAAATTGGAAACAGGTAGAGGAGTATACCAGGCTGGGGAGAAGCTGGAAGAAGTTGGAGTTGAACCAACACAAGAGGAGATGACAAAATCCAATTTGTCAGAGGAAGAAGTTGGGCAGTACCTCAATGATGAGACTACAAAACTGGAGTCCACAATAGGATGGAAAGATAATCCCACAGAAGATGAAGGCATCAAGGGATATTAGGTTGATCTAACCATTGACAAGGAAGAAGTGCAACAGAGCAGTCTGCAAAACAAGGACCAACCAGTTAAGCAATTGGACGAGAGCAGTCTGTAGCATAACAACCTATCAGTAGGAGGAGGCTGAACAGAGGAGGACCTTCCATAGCAGCAGCAGCAAAAGAAGAATCAAGGAAAAGGAGCAGATGAATAGCTCCAAGAGAAAGTATGGGACCCTAGAGGATCTCCACAACATAGTAGAGGGAATGATTTTCCCATCCATGGGGTATATGATTCAAGATGGATTGTTGTTCAAAGGAAATCAATTGTTGAAGGGATGGATTTTGTGTTGGGACTTCTAAGAAGGAAAAGAGGATTCGATCCCATATTTGTGATGGTGGATAGATTTTCAAATATGGCACACTTTATCCCATGCCAGAAGACTAGTGATGCAACACAGGTTGAAAATATGTTCTTTAAGGAAGTTGTGAGACTTCACGGCCTACTGTTACCCATCATTTTGGTCAATCTTGATGGTGTATTGATGATGGTGTACTCAAGCTCCTAATAAGAACTTTCTCCTGAGAAAAGTGAAAGTCATCTCTTCCCAGAAAACATATTTTTGAAGAGAGTTCATAGGTTGCTTATATCCTAGGGTGCAAGAATGACCCATTCTCACAGGCTGCCTTCAACTAGGGTGCGAACTTCTCACACTGTTCTACATAGCTAGGGTGCGAACTTGTTCTCAAGATTGGAAAAAGATGAAGTCTCGATGGTTCTAGAAGGCAATGTTCTAGAGAATGGGTTGGCATTCGAATGGTTATCATCTTACTGGCTTCCCTGATATTGTGGGATCATTCTTATCCAAGTAACCATCTCATGCTCTCCTATATATTGATGGGATTCTCATGGAAAAGGTTAAGCAAAATTAATTGGAGAATTGGTGAAGGAATTGTGTGAAGGACCTAGCTTGAATAGGAGCTTGGAGACTCTAGAAAGTCTATCAAGAGGAATTGGATCTTCTTCATACAAGGATCAAGCAAGTGTGTGTTGGAACCAAGAGCCACCGAAAGGAAGCTTGCAACATCAAGGCAATCAGGTTGTATCTTCTACTTTCGATTAATATGATACAACGGCATGTCCTTTTCACATAAAGTCATTCTTACTTTATTGTGTAATTCCTTGATCATACACATAAGTTGACGATTGAATATATTTTTCTATCTTCACTTTGGTTGGTTTGTGTTATCTTGGTCTTGACCTCACGAGAGCGTCGAAGTGAAGCGAGAGAAACAAAGACCCTAGGAAGCGATACAAAGGTATGTCACTTGTTCCTCCTTACTAGCTAATTCAATGATCATAACTTAGGGAAAGAGTCATGTCCTATCCTGTTTTGTTCTAGATCCAGGTGGATCTAGTGAGATCTGTTAGTGTCCACACCTATCGATTAGTCCGATAACAAAATTGGCGACTCCACTGGGGATGCAACCCATTTTCTTTGTGGTTTTTGGTGTTTTTCCTTGGCCATTTTCTCTTGCCTTACCTTTCTCCATTTCTATCAATCTCTAAGTCTTCAAGACACCCTGATAGACCCTCTGGGTCCAGAAGCCCCTTCAATTTTTTTGTCTTTTTCCAAAAATTTTCTTAGTTTCAGACATTCTCAACTGAACCCCATAGTGGCCTGCGAGAATACTTTGAGGTCACACTTTGCTTTTAGGTCCAGTGCGAGGTTCTCGCACTCTGCTCAAAGCTAGCCTGTGAGAATGACCCATTCTCGCACTGTGTAACACTGATAGCCTGCGAACCCTCTTTTCAAAAGTTTGGATTTAAGACTTTTGCATGTTCAGCTACCCAGATCAGTATAGGTACCTGAAAAGAACTTCTTGGACCCTTCATTGATGTTTTCTTGTCTTTGGATTTTGTGCACGATCAGTCTTAGGAAATCAAAGGCTCTTCCTGTCTATCTTTTTCTCGACTTTCATATCTTGATTTTTCTTGGTAAAGATATACTCTCTGATTTTGGAATCTGAGTGCATGTTTGGTTAAGAACCAGTGATCGGTTTGAAAGTTGGGATTCTTTGTCTTTCTCATTTGCTCATTATTTGAAAGATTACGTTTCTCATGCAATTGAAAAGAATAGTTTTGTCTGCTTGTCATTTTTGTTTCCATTGAAAGATTGGTTTGGGTTTTTGTTTATTGCTTGTTCATTAGCTTTTGGTTTTCCTCACTTTCACCATCATGGTGTAGGTCCTTTTTGAAAAGTGAAAAACGTTTTTCTTTCAAAAGCATTTTCGTCTTCGAAAACCTTGAAAATCAATTGTTTAAATTATTGAAACAGAAACAATAGAGAATTGTTATTATTGCGTGATTCGTTGCAATTGCATTTTAAAGGAAATTGAGTATCGTAGTTCAAGATTGATCTGGAAAACTTCTCTTTCCCTCCCGTACATAGGATTCATTGAATGAAAATTGATATATTTCATTCCTATCTATGCATCGTTGGGTCAAAGTCTCATACAACATCAGTTTCATCTCCGCTTCCTTTGAGTAACAACAACCCTTAATAACATTGTGCAATTGTAAAATTTGACTAGTAACGCTTTTCTAGGGCTCTATTACACCAACATTTAGCTAGGATAACGCTTT
Source organism: Picea mariana (assembly GCA_032191745.1). Lineage (NCBI taxonomy): Eukaryota > Viridiplantae > Streptophyta > Pinopsida > Pinales > Pinaceae > Picea > Picea mariana. Next base: position 216,628 of record JASDQU010738295.1, read on the forward strand.
GGAATAGGTGGAGAGATACACTCTCCAAAGCACAAAACACACAATAGCATCTTGTGTTAAGGAGTGTCGAATTCCATTTACAACATTTTGTCCTGGGAAGCCCTTTTCACACAAGGGTCAAACATGAGGTCGCATTGATATTGACAGAGTTACTCACCCTACTTTGTTGATATCGGTGTAGAGGTTGCATGTATTACGGGGGTTACTTGGAGGTATACCCACAATGATGAGTGGAAGCCTCTTGAGTTGATTTCGGGCTAGATACCCTGCCTTTGTGTGTGGATTGGACTATTGACTGTCCCCCCAGGTTTTATTGTTGTCGGTGGTAACCTTAGTGGCCTATCTTTATAGGGTGTTTCACAAGGTGACTATGAAGGGGCAAGTCTTCACGGAACTTGGAATCAATGTTGACCAAACTCACTCAGTCTCCTTGGAGGGTATACCCACGATTATGTGTGGGAGCTTGCACCAAGGTGTAAGTCTGTTAAGCAGGTCGTCAATGTAACTTTTCGACCCAAGCCCAACCCCTTCTTGTCTCATTGTTGCGACGTTGGATTTCATCACCAACTAGTGACTTCGGAATTAGAAGGTCTTGTTTGCTTGGTATTGTTTCCTAGATTTTGTTTACTAGTGTGTGTTGTTTTTATACCATAATATTTTCTCCATAAGTTTGTAACTCGTTCACAATAGATCCTCCATGTCATTCACGTACAATGCAGGGTTTATCTCCAGAACATCTGGAAGGTTCTCAACCCCTGCCTACAAGCTCACCTGAGGGCTCTCCTCAACAGAGTGAAGTCCAAGATGTTACCATGCCACAAGTGGAATGAACTGACTCTCTAAAACATTTCCAAATTACCAATACTAGAAAGGACTTTTGACTTCACCCTGATTCTGAGAGACAGTTTATGCGAGTGAATTCTTCTGGAGACTTAGTTGTTGTGTCTTCTGGATCATCGATTGGACCCTTTCCAGGAATAGAAGGCCAAGATCATTTTTGGTCTATGGGAATTTTTAGATGAGACCTTTTTGGTGCAGGATCAGGCATTGAAACCACCGTCTCACCTGTGCTGTTTGAAACCTCTAATCCAGACACAGTACTATTTACTACTTCCTATTATTTTCTTGATACGGACGCCCCATGATATGACCACATCTTGACCATCCCTATAGAAATGGCCCATTAAATAGATACTACGAGTATTCACACCAGGATTACTATGATTAGCCAAGCCCCCATTGGCACACCACTCACACCCAGTGTCACCCTGACACTATCGCTCAAATACCGTGCATTGAATGCTTCCATTCCCACTCCTACGCAAACTCCATCTGAAACTCCTGATGGTCCCTCTTCTTCTGGGCACTCTCTTCCCAGTTTCATTTTGACACTTCCTCAACCCCCTTTTGAAGGACTTTTCTCGTCCTCCACTAGCAGTCTTAAGCCTAGTGGCACTATTCCATCATTCAAACCAAACTACCAGATTCTTGTTGGTGGAAAATTTCACCAAGGAGGTTTGACTCAACCCCCCCTTGGCGGGAAAATTCCTATTGGAATGCAAATCCCAATTGGAACACAACCCCCAATTGGAACGCTGCCGTCAATTGGAACACAACTCCCGATTGGAGGGAAAACCCCACTGAACCCACCTTATGGACAAAACATACCTCCATCCTTGGCCCAGTATTGGAATCATCCGATACAACATACTCCTCAATCGACTAGGCGGTAATAGCTTCCAGTTGCGTTCGTGATACCCCCGAGTATAGGCCAACCATATCCGGGTACGTCCAATCCTATTTGGGGCTTGAATGCTCAAACTCACGTCCCTGTTCAAGGATACAATCCCATGAGCTACTATCCTTTACAACCACCACTAAATCTGCCTGGGTCTTCACATTATATGTAGACTGCTTATGGTCCTACTGGTTTGTCGATGGGGCTTCTTCCCCAAAGCCACCAGTACCCGCATGTGAATTGACAGTTACCCTTCTTGGCCACTTTGGACCTCCCAGACTTGTCAAGGATTTTAAATGATCCAATTTTTCACCCTCCCCAATGGCTCGCTATACCAGCCAAGCTACCATCATACATCCCTAAATTCGATGGAAAAGTGGGAGAGGACCCGAAAAATCATGTCATGACTTTTCACCTCTGGTGCTCATCCAACTCGTTGATGGATGACTCTATTCGTTTACGTCTTTTTCAACGGACCCTCATGGGTTCTGCTGTGAATTGGTATATAGAATTACCACGAGGTTTCTTTTCTAACTTCAACACCCTAGATATGGCCTTCCTCACCCACTACCAGTTACCAATCCGTTATGAAATGGGGACCGAGATTTTGAGTTCTTTCAAACAAAACAAAGCCACTCATATATCCGATCACATTCATGAGTGGCGACGGAGACGACGTCTCATCAAACTTGAACTCCCCGATCAGTTGTTGGCAGAGTGGTTCACAAAATCATTTGTGAATGACATCGGTCGAGACATCTCCATGGGTGGAGTGGTCATGGAAGAACAGGCCATAAGTCGTGCTCAATACCTTGACCTCGTTTACTCACAAATGGGTACCCTTTATGACTTACTACCTGACGTACCTCATCCTTCCACTTCCGCCACTTCAACTACTCCAGCTGCTTCTCATGTAGCCGACGATGTGATTGGCACTTTCCATGCCCAACCACATTCTGCCTCAAGCACCAACCCCAAACCTACTTCTTCTAATGTTCAAAATGCTCCATCTCCTACCCCTCCCACCGGCAAGACTTCTGAAGTAAATGTGGTTCAATCTACCTCAGCCAGTAAAAACAAATCCAAAAAGGGAAGGGGTAAGAATAATGAGGACAAAAATACTTCTCAAGCAGAGTGAACCAAAACTCCACCTGTTGATGATAGGGATAAGTGCAAACCTTGATACCCTTGTCTTATCTGTGGTGATGATCACTACATGAAGGATTGTCCAAAAACGCCGAGGTCACTAAGTTCCTTCAAGGAGCCCCAAAACCACCTACTACAGCAATTTTGACCCAACCCTTCCTGTCTCAATAATAGGCCCAACTGGTCATTCATGACAAACCCTCACCTTCTACTACATCCTATGTTTTGATGTGTACTCGTGATTCAAAGAAGAATGACATTGCACTCACCACTTGAGCCCAAGATTTTTCTCCCTCTAAAGAGAAGGTTGATGACCTACCTCCTTCATCGATACAACCCTCTCCCACGACTCCACCTACCAACGATCCTCTTCATCTCAAACGATCGAGCCTCGACAAAGTTCTTCGACCCCCCCCAAAGGAAGTCGTTCGAAAATCAGCTTTCAATCTTCATGCTAGTGTTGCCCAGAACTGCACCATTGTTGAAGATCTGGCCCAAGCACCTTCTGCGATGTTAGCCCTTGAAGTCCTTCAAATATTTCCCACACAATGAAAGGCACTATTGAAAGCTATCGGTGGAATCGACCCAACGGATACTAATTTAATAATTTTTGACTTGGAATATCACATTCCAAGGTTACCCCCTCAACTCACGTTCCAGATCCAAGTGATTGTCTCTGACAAAAACATTTGTTGAGTTGTTATTGACGAGGGTGCCTCAACGTGTGTCATGTCTCTTACTTGCTAGAAAGCCATTGGCTCTCCCTCTTTGAATGAATCGTAGAACACTCTCAAAGCCTTCAATGGCTCTAGTTTTAAGCCCTACGGTGTCCTTCCTTCATTGCCAATCACGTTAGAAGGAAAAATGGTCCAAGTCGAAGTGGAAGTCTTTGACGCTCCTCTTGATTACAATCTTCTGCTTGGCTGCAGCTAGATCGATTCCATGAACGCAGTTGTGTTGACCCTTTTTCGTGTGGTACGTTTCCCACATCAAGGGAAGGTAGTCACCATCTACCAATTAGCCTTCTTTAACTCTGATACCCGTACTGGAAATGTACCTTTCATCGCTAAAACCCCACCGAGTTATGAGAATATCGGTGTAGGCCTTCTCAAAGACTCTTCGTTAATGGGTACTTTCCCCATTCCACCACCCAATGTCCCACGCTCGTCTGTTGCTTCAATCAACATGATCTCTACCTCGATTCACAGAATTCCTGCATCTCACGACCCATGGATGGTACCTGACCCTGGAGATCATATTCATTACGGTGACAAAATTTCGTTAAGTCCAGTCGAATCTGCCTACCAGGCCATTCAATCGGTAACCCCGTCTACCCCCTCTCTTGGTGAGTTATCTCCAGATCCCTTCCATGTTGTTTTTCCCACAGACGAGATGATCATGTCTATCATGGAGGACACCCCTTGGGATGATGGACATCATCGTTCCATCCTCTTCTTGGAGCAACATACCATTGAGAACTACCAATGGATATCGACCCCGTTAACCGTTGTCGTCATCTCAACCATTCCTGAGTCCACAAATGATGTGTTTTCTGAACGGAACTTAAGAAATATCTCACGCATTATTCCCCTCGACATATCGATCAAACCTAGAATTGTCGAAAATGTCCATATCGGAGCTTCGTGTTCCCCTGAAGAAATCGTCACCTACATGTCCCTTTTTAAAGAGTTTCGTGACATATGCGCTCGGAGCTACGAAGAAATGTCAGGTATTGACCCCAACATTGTGATACATGAGATCAGGAAATAACCGGATGCTAAACCCGTCCAGAAACGCCTTCGTCCAGTTCACCCACGTAAAGTGGCTGTTATCAAGCTCAAAGTCGAGAAACTTCTCAAAGTAGGCTTTATTTACCCGGTGGCCCTCACTGACTGGGTTTCCAATCTTGTCTCGATCGACAAGAAACAAGGCACAATCCGTGTATGTGTTGATTATAGGGATATCAACAAAGCTTGTCCCAAAGACAACTTTCCTACCCCTTTCGTCGATCAGATTGTCGACAATTGCACCAGAAGTGAAATCTTCTCTCTGATGGATGGTTTCTCTGGGTATAATCAAATCAACATTGTTCCCGAGGATCAACATAAGACTGCTTTTATTTGTCCTTGGGGCACTTTTTCCTATCGGAAACTCCCCTTCGGTCTCAAGAACGTTGGCGCCACTTTTCAACACGCTATGTCTTATGCCTTCCATGATATAAAGCACATCATGCAACCATATCTGGACGATTTACCCTCTCACTCAATGCGTCGAGTTGATCATCCAACCCACCTCCGAGCCATTTTCGTCCACTGTCAGTTTTACCGTATACATTTGAATCCTCACAAGTGTGTTTTCTACGTGGAATCCAGCCGACTTCTAGGATTTATTGTTTCGCGTCAAGGGATCAGGGTAGATCCTTTAAAGGTTGAGGCAATCCTTAATCTTCCTCCTCCTTCTACACTTCACCAGTTACAAAGTTTGCAGGGGAAAGCAAACTTTCTTCATCGTTTTATCCCAAATTATGCCGAGATAACTCGTGGATTTACGTGGCTCCTTAAAAATGGGTTTGAGTTCGTATGGGATACCAACGCAAAAAAATCTTTCGAAGCTTTGAAATTGTCCCTCACATGTGCTCCACTTCTTTTTCCCCCCGATTACAGTCGTGATTATTTCCTCTACCTTGCAGCCTCGGATTACACCATTGGTATGTTTCTCATCCAAGAGGATGATGCTAATTATGAACATGTTATCTATTACTTGAGTTGAAGTCTAACGCCTACCAAAACCAAGTATTTACATGTCAAAAAACTGGCCTTGGCAGCCGTCCAAGCCGTCCAACGCTTCCGGCACTATATCCTCTCTCGCAAGACTACATTGATTTCTAACTGCAATCCTATGCAAAACATTCTCACACGTCAATTGCTAGGGGGGAAATACTCCAAATGGATCATGATACTCCAGGAGTTTGAATTGGAATTCGAACGCGCCAAGTCCAAGAAGTCCTTAGTGTTTGCTGAGTTGATATGCAACTTTCCCCACTCTGAAACAGAAAATGTAGCAGTTGATTCATTACCCGATGAATCCCTTTTCCTCATAAGCTCTGATGATGTTTGGTATGGCGATATCATCATATATCTCCAAACCCAGAATTTCCGGCCAACTTTGTCTAGTACTATACAACGTCGAATATGCTACCAAGCCTGTCAATATCTTATCCTCGGGGATACTCTTTATCGTCAATGGATTGACTCAGTTTTTTGACGCTACCTAACATTCGACAAAGCCAAGAAAGCTTTGAATGACTGCCATTCTCAAGCCTATGGTGGTCATATGTCTAGGTATGCTACTGCCCAGAAGATCTTACGAGCAAGGTATTTTTGGCCTTCTTTATTTAACAACTGCATAATCACTGTCCAAAAATGCCATGCTCGCCAGACCTATAATCATAAGATACGGTCACATCCCGCTCCTCTTCACCCTGTGGTCTCCATTGGTCCCTTTGCGAAATGGGGCATCGATTTCATGACATGTCACCCCCACTCATCTGGGGGGCATGGATACATTATTGTAGCCATAGATTACTTTACAAAATGGGCCGAGGAAATGCAGACATTTGACAACACTGGAAAGACTACAGCATTATTCATATTTAATCACATCATAGCTCGTTTTGGTGTTCCCCAGGCTATCATTACTGATCACGGTAGCCATTTTTGAAACTTTATGATGTCCGAACTTACTGAAAAGTTGGGTCTTCGCCATGAAAACTCAACGCCCTATTACCCACAAGCTAACAACCAAGTCGAATCAATTAACAAAGTTCTCATAACTATGCTCCAACGAATGATAAGGATTCACAAAAAAAGTTGGCACACAATGTTTTTTTCGAAATTATGGGCTTAGTGGACATCCGTCAAGTCTGCTACTGGGTTTACACCTTTCCAGTTAGTCTATGGTTTGGAAGCCATTCTCCTGATTGAATGCAAGATACCCTCTTTAAAACTAGTTGTTGAACTCCTACCAAACACTTCTGCTGAGGAAGAATGTCTATTGTATCTTATGTGATTAGATGAAACTCGACGCGATGCTACCCTAGTTATATAAGCTCAGAAAAAACGTGTCAAGGCCCAATATGACAAACATGTCAAGCATCCCATTTTCTCCGAAGGAGATCTCGTTCTCCTCTATGAACAAGATTGAGATATGCTAGGAGCTGGAAAATTCGAAGCCATGTGGTGAGGTCCTTATATCGTTAGACGAGTTTTGGAAAAAGGGGCTTATGAGTTAGTAGACTAAGATGGTATCCCTTTGAGTGAACCCAGAAATGGGTTGTACTTGAAGAAGTACTATGCATAAAGTCACCTGTGCATGAGTACTTGTATTTTTACTGTATCATACTTCTTGTGTGTTACTATAGCTTGCTTTTGTCGTTATCTGGTCTCTACCCTTATGCGACATTGTGTTTGATTTCCAGATGTTGGAGTCTTCGCTACCCTACATTGGCTTCACTGATGGCACTAGCCATAGTACTTAGAACCTTGCTTCTGCTACATGGGCAATTTATGCCCCTACAAACGAACTTGTCTCCTTACGAGGTGTGTGTCTTGGTCGTGCAACCAACAATATTGCAGAGTATAGCGCCATTATTGAATTGTTGATTGATGCTATCTCGCTCGGAATCCGTCATTTGGTTGTGCAACTCAATTCGCAGCTTGTATTACTACAGTTAAGTAATGTCTATACTATTCAAAGTCCTACTTTGTTATGGGTGTATATGCGAATTCGCCTCTTGGAACATTATTTTGATTATATTGAATATCAACATATTCCTAGACATCTAAATACATTAACTGATCCATTAGCTAACTATGTATTAGACAAACATTTGGGTCATTTATAAATCAATCACATCAATTTTCACACAACACAAGATAAACCGGTAGAAGCTGTATCTATATATAACGATCAAAAGATTTTTTACAAAAAAGTTCTGTCCGAGGACCAAAATTTCAAAATCTAAAGCTCATAGCTTCTACAAAGTGACGTCATGGATGACGTTCACAGTAACACACGACTGCCCGAGAAACCCTACAAAGTAGTCGGCCAATGGACTCTGACACTCCTACTGTATGATGATAACGTCATGGAACCTCTCTAAGGGGCATGTCCAAAATATCTGTTGTCAAACCCTCTAGGTTTTTCTCCACCGCTTCATATCTTCGGCGTCCCATCGTGGAACTGGCACCACCTCTCCTTGTCACTGAATAGGAGATGTACTAGGAGGTCAGTAAGGTCCCACGTCTATCTCATCAAAAATAATTTTGTATTTAGACCTTGGATGAACATTAAAAAACATTTGCATATGAAAAAATTCACAAAAAAATTTAAAAAGAAAAAAATGTGTACTTCTTACCAAGTTCCCCCCACTGAGCACCCTCAGGTAGGACCAAATCCAAATCTCCTTAGAAGTCCTACCTGGCATAAGCATAATCACCGACCATCAGCATCTGTGGTCGCAACCAGTCGAAGAAAGTATCATTATATTTGATAATTGGTCCAGCTACATGTCGGGCCATGAGATGACACCATCTCAGCATTCTTGGATCTGTTGGAGCCAATAAATCCCACTCAACCTGCAGCCTCAGCAAGGGAACCCTCTCAAGAAAGAAGGACACTAACAAAGACCTGTACCTGAATTGGTTCAGGTCACCTCACTTGCATTTGGTCAACTGCCTCTTCATGCTACGAAGCACTGTGTCTGCCCAGTTAAAAACCCGAGGCTTAGTACACTCTATGGATACTGAAATTAGCTCTAGAGAGCCATGTGAGGAGCAGCGCTCCCGGCCATACAAGCAATGGTGAAAAAAATAGTGCAGAGGATCAAATCCCACACTCCCCAAATGGCTACTTTCCCTTTGATCCTCTTTGCCTCTGGAACACAGTGCAAGTGGCAATACTCACTCATGGGCAGCCCACCAACTCTGCTACCCATCAGGCTCGCGTGATACCCACGCCGTGACAGTCCTGTCAAGAAGTAAATGTCCTCGATATCCAAGGACAATGTGTGAACCCCTACATGGAATACTTGTTGGTCGGGATCCCACATATGCACAAGGTACTCCAATAACCTGGCTTGGGCCCTCATACCCAGGATATGGAAGAATTTCAGAAGACCACAGTCTCGTAAAGCGGCAATGATGGCTGGATGATTTCTGGCATTGGCATCATCTTCTTTGTGCTCCCTTTCACGCCATTCCAGAACCATGGTGATGGCCAAATACCTGCATAAGAAGCATAGGAAGAAATTTAGTAACTCTATTCAACATTTGGTATCTTCTTCATTGAGAAAAACTTTAAAAAAATTTCCACTTTGCAGTTCTTTCAAGTGCCCTTTAGGTACAGTGTGAGGTTCTTGCAGGTCCCTTTGGGGTCACCTGCGAGAATGGTTGAGCACAACTTTAACCCCCAAAACAAACTCAAAACTTTGTTTTTTTCCAATGAAAATGAAAAATCAAACTATGAAAAGGTAGAGGACAAAGAGCTTACCTCAGTGCTGGAGACGATTTGTCGAATGGATGCTCGTAACTCCCACAATCAAGCACCGAAATTCAAGGGCAAAAGAGGGGTTTTGGGATCAAATATTGGTAAAGTTAAAATGATTATGGTAAAAAGAATTTTTTCCACTTTTTATTTAGTTTTACCATTTGTTATTGGATTTTATAATTGTTTATTTATTAAAACCTAATTCCTAATGCCCTTTTGAGTACGACTTTTGCAGGCGTAACAACTTTGATGTTCATGCACAGGGATGCAGATATTTTTTCTTCTTCATCGCATGTTTTGATTGTTTTTTATGGTTTTTGTACAAAAACTCGAGCTTGGTCTTTGTCTGTTCTCACACTCTAAAATACATGAGAACGTGATTGAGCACACTTTTATCACTTTTTTGGGCTCAACAAGGTTATACAAAAAAGGAACCCCCTTGGAGTCCTCTTTAAGCTCTTTTCAGACTCTCTAAAAATGAAAAGATTGCCAAGTGACCTTGTTGTTTTCACGCTCGTTAAAGTATTGGAAGAAAGCGTCTGTTGGGCGATAATTTATCTCTTTTTCGGTCCCATCAAACTATTTTACGAAAAAGGAACCGAGAGAGTTCTCTTTTAAGTGTTTTTCCAGACTCTATAATCATGAAAAACCTTCGAGTTTTCTATATTTGGACTCATTAAACAAACGTCAACAGACCTGTAATGGGACTGAACCACTCCTTCCCAGGGTTCGTTAAATATACTTCAAAGGACTTATCTGAAGGATGAGCTTATATCAGCAAGCATATGTTATCCTCCTCAAGCTTGCGTAAAAATAAAGAGGTACTCGCCAGAAATGGTGGGGGAAAATTTGGGAAAGGGATGTGTTCTCGTATTCATATTAATTGACAGTAAGTGTCACTCTTGAACATGACACCCCCCTATTCATTATTTGAAGCCGGTTTGGGAAATCCATTTGTCTCTCATTTGATTTGCTACAAGGTCATACCCTGCATCGTCTCTGAGTCAATGCTGCCAAATCATTGGTCATGTCAGTCATATGCTCAAGAGAAGTTCATCTGAAACCTTTATTGGCTCGGCCATGTGCAGTTGTCCATTCTCTCCGTGTCGGCCTTCCCTATGTCCAGTCCAACTTACATCATACTCTGTTTCACCTTCAAAATCTGTTACTCATTTCGTGTCATTGATGGGGGATACATCAAGGCCCTCCTGTGATGAGTTTTATTTCGTCGACTTCAGCTCATTATCCGGAAACAAGACTTAGAAATTCTTTGGTACCTTGGAACTTGCATGCCTCAATGGCAGGTTTCCTCGCTTTTGACAGTGGGTTTACATCATTGAACCCTGATTGAAAGATTCCGTCAGATGTTCTACCTCAATTAATTCATTCACATTCGGTGGATTGTACTAGTGTACCTTGGGAGTCATTGACATTAATGGTGATTTCCCTCGCACTTGTTAACAGTTTCATCAATGACTGGTAATCAAGTGGTTTCTACCATGTTCAACTTCAACACATGTAATCACATGGTTAGATTCTTACTTTTGGGCGACGGGATTGAAGACCCTAGATATCATCTCTTTGTCCAGGTTGCGATGGAATATGTATAATTTGCGACACATAGATCCACTTTGTATGTCTCGTGGCTATGTCGTCTTAGTTTGAATTTTCTTGCATAGATCCATAGTGTATTCCTGGTGGCTATGCTATATTTTGATGGCATGGACCCATAGTGTATGATTGGTGGCCATGACCTATGCCTATAATGTCATCCATCTATGATCTGAGTATGGGAATGCCTACCTCAGAACTAGTATGATATTCTGCAGATGCTTGGTTGTTCGCAGGTTTCCGATTAGGTGCGCTCCTGGTTTCTGACACACACATCCAGATTACAAAGTATTTTGACTGTCACTGATTCCGGCCTCATACTTTGAGGGGCATTCTATTACCCATGATTTTGGTCAATCTTGATGGTGTATTGATGATGGTGTACTCAAGATCCTAATAAGAACTTTCTCCTGAGAAAAGTGACATTCATCTCTTCCCAGAAAACATATTTTTGAAGAGAGTTCGTAGGTTGCTTATATCCTAGGGTGTGAGAATGACCCATTCTCGCAGGATGCCTTCAGCTAGGGTGCAAACTTCTTGCACTTTGATACATAGCTAGGGTGCAAACTTGTTCTCAATCTTGGAAAAAGATGAAGTCTCGATGGTTCTAGAAGGGAATCTTCTAGAGAATTGGTTGGCAATCGAATGGTTATCATCTTACTAGTTTCCCTGATATTGTGGGATCATTCTTATCCAAGTAACTATCTCATACTCTCCTATACATTGATGGGATTCTCATGGAAAAGGTTAAGAAAAATTAATTGGAGAATTGGTGAAGGAATTGTGTGAAGGACCTAGCTTGAATAGGAGCTTGGAGACTCTAGCAAGTCTATCAAGAGGAA
>JASDQU010738295.1:234928-255587 GCA_032191745.1 Picea mariana
ACTTAGGTTTTGTTATTTCGGAAAATGATTTGAGGATGGATCTAGATAAAGTGGATGTGATCAAGAATTGGCCATCACCAAGGAATGTATTTGAGGTGAGAAGCTTCCATGGTTTGGCTAGTTTCTTCCGAAAGTTCATCAGGAATTTCAGTGGGATTAGTGCAGCAATAATGGATACAGTGAAAAAGCAACATAAGTCTTTTCATTGGAAAACGAAGGCTGAGAAAAGCTTCAATCTATTGAAGTGGAAGATCACAGAGCAACTAGTGTTGGTGTTGCCAGATTTTCAGAAAACATTTCAGGTGAAGTGTGATGCAAGTAGATTTTCCATCGGAGCAGTATTAAGTCAAGAATACAGGTCGGTTGCATATTTTAGTGAAAAGTTGGATGAAACAAAACTGAAATACTCCACGTATGATAAATAATTTTATGCTATCATACAGGCACTGAAGAAGTGGAGGCATTACTTAATCCCAAAAGAGTTTGTATTGTACAGTGATAATCACGCATTGCAGTTTGTGACTCAACAGGAGAAGTTGAATCAGAAACATGCAAAATGGGTAGAGTATATGCAGAATTTCACATTTGTGATTAAGCACATTTCGGGTACTGCTAACAAAATGGCTGATGCTTTGATCAGGAAGTGTTTGTTGCTGCAAGAATTTCGAGTCAAAACATTGGGTTTTGAAAATCTCAGGGACATGTAGGCAGGTGATGTAGATTTTGCAGAAGTGTATGAAGCAGCTGAGAATCCAGTTCTCAGAGATAGGAGTCCTTGGATAGATTATATGATCCAGGAAGGATTGTTGTTCAGAGGAAATCAACTGTGTATTCTGAAATGCTCCATGAGGGAGAATCTGTTAAAGGAGAAACACAGTGGTGGATTGGCAGGACATTTTGGCCATGACAAGACGTTCGCGAAGCTAAATGAGTCATATTTTTGGCCAGGGATGCGAGTAGATGTCAAGAGGTTCGTTGACAGATGCCGAATTTGTTAGCATTCGAAAGGAAGAAAGTAGAATGCGGGACTATATCAGCCATTGCCCATACCTGAGAGACCATGGGAGGCGATAAGCATGGATTTTGTATTGGGGTTGACGAGGACACAAAGAGGTGTTGATTCAATCTTTGTGGTAGTAGACAGGTTTTCTAAGATGGCACACTTCATTCCATGCTAGAAGACCAACGATGCGACTCACATCGCAAATCTGTTCTTCAGGGAGATCGTTCGACTTCATGGATTGCCAAAAAGCATAGTTTCGGACAGAGACACAAAATTCATAGGGCATTTCTAGAGGACATTATGGAAGAAGCTAGGAACTAATTTGATGTCCAGTTTTTCTTATCATCCTCAGATGGATGGACAAACAGAAGTGGTCAACAGAAATCTGGGAGACTTGCTGAGAAGCTTGGTGACAGATCACCATAGCAGTTGGGAAAATATATTGCCGCAGGCAGAGTTTGCATACAACAATTAAGTGAATTGAAGCACAGGGAAAAGTCCATTTCAGGTTGTATATGGAATGCATCCGAGAGGAGTATCTGAGTTCAGGGATTCAGAACAAACTGCTACTAGCAGCGCTAGTGCAGAAGGATTCACTGAAGCGATGAAAGAACTTCACACCAGGGTGAAGGAGTGACTGTCGAAATCAAGCCAGGAGTACAAACACAGAGTAGATCAGCATAGAAGACAACTCCAGTTTGAAGTCGTTGATCTAGTTCTGGCACATCTTAGGAAGGAAAGGTTCCGAGAGGAACATACAATAAATTAAAGATGAAGAAAATCGGACCATGCAAGGTCTTGAGAAAATTCGGAGAAAATGCTTATGAGATCGAGTTGCCAGATGGCATCGGGATATCTCTGATATTCAATATCGCAGATTTATACCCATATAGGATTGGAGAAGCAGAGACTGGAACAAAGGAACCAGTGATTCAGTGGAAGAAACAGATGCCAGTTGTAGAGAAGCCACAAATGGAACAGATACTGGACAAGAGAGTCAGTAAGAAGACCAGGAGGAAAGAATACTATGAGTATCTGGTTAAATGGAAGGGTCATCCAGTGGAAGATGCCAGCTGGGAGACTGAAGCAGAGATACAGAAGCATAGACAGACCATGCAGGAGCTCATGGACGGGAGCCCATGAAGACTTTCAAGCGAGGGAGTATGATGCAGGAGCATCCCTCACATCAAGCGGGCTAGCGTGGAATGCAATGGATAGCTGGACAAGTGCCAGCACAAATTTTTAAATTCTCTCTTGAAGTTGATGCACCAAGCATAAATAAGATCATTTAATGAAGGCACCTTGGTAAAATGTAATCAGACCTCGAGCCATACGCTCTCGTCTGAAGTAGATGGAGGCATTTATAGTAGTTAATGCAAGTAGATAGGATTTTTTCTAGATTAGACAGTTCTGGAAGAAAAGAGGAAAAACCAGATATAGACACCCTCATTGTGCATTGTAACATAATTCAGGAAATAGTTCAGGAAGATTTTGAATACTCGAGAGCATAGGATAGAAGCAGAGAACTGTAGAAGAACATCCATGTACAGATCTTGAATGAATATAAGAGATTGATTCAGATTCATGGTTGTTGTGTTATTCTCTGTGTATGTGTGTTGAATGCTATACTTATAGTATATACTTCCTGTTATGCATTTGTTATTATGCTGTGTATATGATTCCATGTGTTGAGATCGAAATCTGAGAGGGTGAGTGAATGAGTTTCAATTGTTTCTCGCATTAAGCCAAAGGATTCCTGCAAGGAGTGCAGTTGAATTGTCCGCAAGGAGTGCGTTGACAGAAGGGTTCAATTAGAGATAACTTTTGTTTCCATTCATCTCAAAAGTGCAGTGGCACAATGCGTGCAAGGAGTGCGTAGGCCAGGGAGAAGTCTCAGAGTTGCAATTATGAGCGAAGCATCAAACGACTACTGCTGCAGGAGTGCACAGGGTTGAGAGATTTCAACACTTAGACAATTGTTGAAGGGTTTCCACAGGGAGTGCGAGCAAGTGGGTTTTCTTTCTTGAAGGACTTGTAGTTGAGAGAAAAGATCAGGAAGGATAGTCCTTTGAGTTTGTTGAAGGATAGCGCGGAGAGGTTGTACCTCAAAGGTCGGCAAGAAGCGTCGTAAGGTTGGCGAGCAGGCGAACGAGTCTTGTAGAGAGACACTTACTCTTTTCGTGGATTGCATAAGGAAGAATGGGTTGTTGAAATCCCCTAAGAAGATTTCATGAAGTTTCGAGGACCGGTAGATCCTACGGAGGTGCAAGGAAGTTATCAACACAGGTGTAAGAATTATTCAAGCTCAGGAGGGACAGAGCTGTTGATCTGGGTCATAAGAGTCGTTGGATCTACACGTGATATCGTGTATTGGAGGTTCGTGAGTTGAAGCTCCTAATTATTTCAGCGGAGATCGCGAGAAACGATATCTCAACGACTACGTAAGCAGTGTGGGGCCACAATAGATAGTGGAGGGAAGGTAGCGCGAGTTATCAGAGCTTTCTAGGAGAGATCACGAGTCTCGGCGACTCGGACATCGGGATTCAAAGTAAATATTATTTGACCTCGCGAGTGGTGAAGTCATGAGGAAGCGAAATCGGGAGTTCGGCATACCGGGACTTGGGAGTCGGAGAATTGGGTGCTTGATCTAGTGAGTAGCGAAGTCGTGAGAAGGAAAGATCACGAGTATCAGCGTCTTGGGCCTTAAGAGTCAACGTAGGAGTCATTTGGCCTTGCGAGTGGCGAAGTCGTGAAGGAGCGAGGTCGCGGGCTTGGCACGTCGGGTATTGAGAGTCAGAATTTCAAGGTGCATAACAATGTGAGTGGAGAAACCACGATAAGGACGAAAGTCCCGATAAGGTGAGAGAAAGTCAGTGTTGGATAAGATCATCGGGTCTCGGGGATTTGAGAGCCCAATGATCAATAGAGAACTTGCGAAGACATGAGTTCTGATCCTATGAATAAGTCAAGGAAGGGGGATCGCGCAGAGGAAGAGAACTGTGGGTACAGATTTCCCGATAGGGAAATAGAAGAACCTTGGAGTTCTTCGGGACGAGAAGAAGAAGATCCCGTGAGTTCGCGTGGACCTTCTGACCTACGGGGTGTGAAGGGGGCCGCGTTGCCGTTAGAAGGATAAAGGTCAAAGCCCTTAAATCTTTCAAAAATCTTCTAAGTTAGAAGAAAGCGTAAGCTCAAGGGAAAATATCTACACCATTAACCAACGTCCAGATAAAGAGGAGTGAGTGCAAAGGAAAAGATCTCAACCATTTGATCTAAGCACAAAGAAAAGATATCATCCATTTGATCTGAGAGCCAGAGAAAGGATCTTAGCCATTCAGACAAGGTAAGGTGCACTAACAATAAACCTTTGAAATTGTACAGGAGAATCAAACTTACGAAACTCTGAAATCATGGGAGTCATCTATTTTCAAGGAGGACACATGGGGAGAGATCATCATTTTGCTGACTCACATAGTGGAAAGGTCAAAGGGAAAAGCCATGAGGATTCATGAAGTGCAAACTCGTGAAAGGATCACAGCCATTGATAATTCTGAAATCATCAGAACCGTCCATCGTGAAGGAGGACACATGGCGAGAGATCATCATTTCACTGACTCATGACTCAAATAAGTCAAAGGCAAAGTTACAAGAAATCACGAATCATGAAATCATGATCTGATCACAACCACTGATCGAAGGAGGGAGCTAAACTGTAGATTCGGTCTTGTCGGGAGTTCATAACTTGGGAAATTAGAGGTAAGAGTTCTGGGAGCTTGCGAATCGTGAAATCGCGATTTGACCTGAGCCATCAGATCGAGTAGAGATCTGGACCATTGATTTGTCCAGGGAGACGATTCATGAAGTGCAAACTCGTGAAATATGAAATTGCGACATGCTCAAAATATTGGCGCATGGTCATAGCGAAGGGTCACGTCGGTGAAGGAGAATAGAGGAGATAGCATGCGCTAGGCTCCTGTCAGGATTTTGGAAGTCGGGAGAGTCACAGTGAATCACATGTAAAGGCCCGATAAATGAGGTCGCGATGAGCCTTTCGATTAGTCAACTCGTCACAACCTTATTCACATAAAGGGAGGGGCTTAACTAGGAGAGCTAGAGTCTAAATATGTTGAAGCTTAAAGGCATTAAGGAGAAATTCGTGGGTTCCATATAACCTGTGATTTAAGGGAAATAGGGCATGTTAAGTGGATTTGAGGTTCTTTAGGGCCAAAGAGTCAATCAAACTCAGTTTCTTAATTGATCCTAGACCAAGAGGTCATGCAGTCCTTAGGAGAGAATGGAGGTATACATGAATTGGTCAGTTGGAGGAGTATACATTCAGTAGACAAAGATTCAGAATTGGCTTTTGACAGTTGGCAACAAGGCTCTTACGAAAAATTCTCAAGGAGATGTGCAACTGTCAGAGAAACTAGATGGGTTGGGACCGAAGTCAAAGAACACCCACCATATGATAGCCCCTCATGACTCAATATTTTTTTGCTCAGCATGGAAGAAAAGGTAGTAGAGGATCAAAGGATCTCAGTACTAGATGTATCCCTCCAGGACACCCCTACCATATGGTGGGATAATCATAAAGCCTTACTCAGAACTTGGGACAATGTAAAGCAAGCTATCAAGTATAGGTTTCATAATAAGGAGAAACTAGAATCAGAGATGTAGATGGATTTCCAAGTTGCGTAACTATTCAACGGAGAATCTGATCCTAGAGAACATATTGAACAGTGTGTGACATAGTGGAAAGTTGCGGAAACACCCTCTCATTTGCAGGTTCAGGTATTTCCCCACTCCCTAGGTCCAATCCTGAAATATTGGTTCATACATGAGGAAACTAGAATACAAACCAGCAACTGGAAAACATTGGCAGCTCAATTTTGCAAGGAATTCTCATTTACAAGTAAGTACCCTGAGCTTTAAGTAGTCCTGCAAAAGATTAAAGAATTTCTTTTTACAGATAATAGTAATCAGAAATCAAACATAGTGGTGTGTCCAAAGCATAGCCAATAACTTCAGGCTAACCTTCACTTACCATCAACCAAGAATCCTATATAATTCTATAAGATTAGTAGGGATTCAGAAAGCCCATATGACATAGAGGAATTGAGAAACCTAGCCATTAAAGATACAGAAGGGAATAGAGAAATCCCAAATACCATACTAGGTCAGACTAATAGTTCCTACAATCACCCATTAAAGTTGTGCAAAGTCAATATAGGGACGAAAGAGAAACCTAATATAGCTATGGTGGGAGACTACTAGGACGAGAAAACTAGTCAAGAAATACAAAGTTTGTTGTAGGAATATGAGGATTTGTTCCCAAAGACTTTTTCAGAGTTAAAAGGAATCAAAGGAGTTATGGGAGAAGGCTAAGAAGGATATAGACAAGATGTTGGAAGCCAGACTTATTTTTGTAGTGGAAGAAGCAGAGTGGGTAAGCCCAATAGTCATTCAAAGAAAGAAAGGCACAGAGGATCTCAGGTTCTGTGTAGACTATAGAAGCATTAACTTTGCCAATGTACATGACCCTTTCCCAACACCTGTTATCAATGAGGTGCTAGAAAAGGTTGCGGGGAAGGAAATGTACTGATTCACAGATGGATTTTCAGGATACCACCAAGTCAGGATTGCCGAAGAGGAAAAAAAGAAGACCACATTCATAACAGAATGGGGATCTTTCACATACAATGTGATGCCATTTGGCTTGAAGAATGCCCCTGCAGTTTTTTCCAGGATTGTAATAGAAGATTTCATAGAATTTATTCACAAATTCATAGAAGTTTATATGGATGATTAGACAATATATAGTTTTCTCAAGGAACATGTAGAGTTGTTACATTTGATGTTTGACAGATGCAGAGAATTGAAGATATCATTGAATCTCATAAAGTGTATCTTTTGTGTACCACGTGGGAATTTGTTGGGCCATATAGTATGTCGAGAAGGAGTATTGGTAGACCTAGCCAAATTTGTGGTTATTGTAAATATTCTTCCACCTACGAGTGCTAAGTAGTTGTGCTCCATGTTGGGACACACAGGGTACTATAGTAGGTTCATCAAAAGATATGAAAACATCACTGCACCCCTTGAAAATCTATTGAAAAAGGCTGAAATGTTCCAATGGACTCCAGAATGTGATAAAGCATTCGGAACCCTAAAGAAGTAAGATTAGGAAAAATCAGACTTTGAGGAGGAAGATGAGATGCAGCCATTGGAGCACAAGAAAAGAATGTTGTCAATCTTCTTGCAACTGCCAGATAAAGTCGTGTTGACAGGTGAGGACATTAACAAGATCATGAGTGTTGTGTCCAACATAGAACTAGTTGCGAAGAATCTAAGAACCGAGGTTTCACCGAGTAAAATATTAAACCCCAAACCCATTTCATTTTTCATCCCACACACCCACTCAACGGTCAAAGAAACCCCCATCATCCATATTCAGGACGAACCTGAGCCTGACACCTTTCCATCCACCATCATAATCGGACACCCCCCATCACCACAACCCTAGTTTCCAACCCTAGAAACCACCATCCCACCCCAAACCACAGATCTAGAGATGATGCAACTCGATCCTGCAGTGAAAGGAGAGTGAGAAATCCCAAAAACAACCCAAGAGTTTCCTGAGCCGAGACCAAAATTTTCTGGTCCAATCCTTGAAGTACCAGAGTAGGGCCTGCAATTGACAGGTCCAAACTCGGACACCCAAGACCAACAGATTTTGCCTTTTGTTTCGGAAAAGGAAACCCAAGCTGTGGAGGAGATGCAAGCTCAAAGAAACTAACACATCTCCTCAATGACCAAGGTTGAGGGTGGCCAGGGAAGTGCAATGTAGGCAGTCAACGCAAGTAGAAGGGAGGACATACCAGAGGTTTAGAAGGAACCCGAGTCAACTTTTGGGTAGAGAGTGACATCCATGCAGGATCAAATGGAGCTAATTCTCTAGAACCCTCAGTAGTGTGCAGATTTGTTGCAACTTTGCCTCGCCAGAACAAAGGTTCTGACACTCTTTCCTTCAGCGCTAAGGTTAAGTCTTGTGCCAAGACCATAAACAGAGGAGGAGGTAAATACCCGCTCAGAGTATTCAATGGGAAATGGACTGGCACTGCAGGCTCGACCAGCCAGAGATGCAGCCCATTCATTCATTGACCTTGCATAGTGGCCAATGACACACTTAGTCGGAATGATCAGAGAATCCACTGATCAACTAGAGAAAAGGCTCCAATAGGCCGAGAGGTCTTCCAAGCACGCAAGGGAGGAATAACTTCTTACGCAAGCATGCAAGACATAATAAGCACATGCTAAAATACAGGTCGAGCATAGACTAGAAAGAGTGCAGGAAAAGCTTTCTCAAGCTTGGCCGGAAATTTGGAAGGTTTCACCCAAACTGCCCGAAGGCAGGGATGCAGGAGAGTCGGAGCATCAAATTGAGTTTCTCCAAGGAGAATGGACAGAACTGGCTATTTGTGTTGAGCATCAAGAAGAACAATTGTGGCAGACTCAACAAGAAGAGGAGCAACGGCCTCAGAAACTGCAGGAGAAAATGGAAAAGGTAGTGCTAGAAGGAAAAACTACCCAAGCAACACTACATATGTGCATAGCTAAGTGCACAAGTATTTTTAGGGAATTCAGGGATTATATGGGCATCATTGCTAGATGCAACCAAACCTTAGAGGATGTGCACACCAAAATCTAGGTGTTAAATGAAGAAGTTACAGCCACGATGGATCCACTGGAGTAACAACACAAGTTCGATCAGATCCAACAGGTGGACAATGAACTAAATGCCCTCTTTGAGGTGCAATCCATAGAAAAGAAGGAGATGTGTGAATTTATTCCTGCCATTCAAACATTGTACACATAGATTCATCAAGTTGATGCAAAAGTATATTTTGAGTGGAACCCATTGGTCGCATCCAAGCCAAAGGGATGTATTACAGAGGCGACCCCACAATTCATAGCAGAGGCATCACTCCTTGCCAGGAAGTGGAAGGATAAAGTTGGAATCTTTCAAGGAGTGAGGAATCAGGCCTTGGAGTTGGTCCTAGAGTTGGGCCCTTCGTTTGAAGAGGTAGAAGAAGAGAAAGTGCAAGCAGAAGAGAAAACCAAAGAGGAAAAGGAGGACAAGGGAAATCACCAATTGCTCCTAGAAGCTACAAAAGAGCCGAGTACTTAACTCGAGGGAGAGTCAAGGATTGTGTTTGGAGCCTGTTGGGCCCTTCATTTTTAGGATAAGGAATTCTTCAAGATTTGGCCTAGTGCAAGTTGCACAAGCTTCAGAAGAAGTGGGACAACAGAGCAAGGAAAACCAATAGAAATCAATTGCAAAAAAGACAATGCAATGCCAGCAAAGCAAAAGCGATTGCAACAGAACAAGAAAGCATGCCAGAAAAGACAAAAGACATAACCTAGCTTATATATAGGGTTGAATATGATTGTAAAAAGGTTTTTGTTGTTTTTGATGTTGTTGTTGTTGTTGTTAGTGTTGTCAGTTGCGTTAAGTCGAGTTATGAGTCTTAATGTAAGTTGTACACCATTTTGAGAGTTAGAGCTCTGCAAAATGAGTACAGAGCTAGGAGTCTATAACACAACACTAATGTGTGTCTCTAAGTTTGTAAATGAAGAAATATTTGAAGATAATATAAAGAAGGATCCAAATTTTAAAAATATGTTGTCTCTTTCTTTGTTTTAATTATGCATTACAATACTTATTTATGGTTTATAAGTTCCACATGATGGCTCTTTGTTTACATGATTGTTCACAACATAAGTAGGTTCAATTCTTGCACACATGAGTTCAGATATTTTTGGTAGTTAGATGTCTTGCGCAAGATCGGGATGAATCTTGAAGGTTCTATGAATCCTCCTAAGTCTTTTCCTTTCCCTTCCCTATCTATTTGTCTCACCACTTCGGGTTAGACTTATTCTCTTCGAAGGAGATGAAAATGATAGTGCTCTAGACTACTTGGTACCTTTTTTTGGTGACCTGAGAAGGACCCTGGTCTGATCAAACTTGCGCCAACATGCCCTACCTAACCCACAACTGCATCACAACAATTTCCCCAATAAAACATAAAGAAACCTTCAACTCTTGTTTATCTTCAATGGTAAGTTCTTTGAGAACCACCCTCTTGTTATCTGGACTGCACACATAATCCATCGGTCCTGCATTGAGAATGTTCCCCTCACCTTTGCATAATTTCCCAAGGTACTCTCCATTCCCTCTTCCTGAACCTTCTTCGTATTCATCACTGATGGCTACATAATCCCACCAGGTAAACCACCACTAACTTCCATCACTTCCTTGCATGGGATAGGCCTATATGAGACCACCTAACACTGAGTTTCTACCCTTTTCACTCAAAGTTGTAGCCTCACTCGAGCCTCCAGATGTACCATACTCTTAAGTCGTCACGTCAATCCCATATTACACCACGTGGGTGTGCCCAGTACCCATAGGTATCATCCATCCTTGAGTTAACCTTAAATTTTAAACACCAATACATTAATTTTTAATTTATTTATCACTTATTAAAAACCAAACTAATTATTTGTACTTAATATATGAATGTTTCTTAATTTGTTCATGCTTAATTCATTCATGAGGTTTAGAATGAGGTTTTTCTATGCTATATTATACTATTATAATTTGATAGATATATTTATGTAAATGGACCAAATGGACCAACTGAAGGCACGCCATTATTTCATTCTCATCTGGGCTCCATTGCCACCACATACTAGTCCATATTTCGCCAAAACTTTTCCAAGAAATTAAAAAAAAATTGCAAATGCTTCAAGAACATTTCTTATGGATAAAGACTAGAAATTAACACATCATTGTGCAAAAAATATTGTAGAAATAAAATATATGATATAAATAATCAAACAAGAACACACCTATAAATATGCACCAAATTTTGAAGCTATAGATTTCTCATGATCGAAATCTCACAACAATTGTGTTTCAAAGATTTAAGATAACTTTGTAGTTGAAAGGTATACAATTCTAAATTGTAAGGAGATAATGTGTAGTAGGTGACACCGATAATGGAAAGCTATCGTGCAAGAAATGTATTTAAGGAGATTTTAATGTTATTTGTAACAAGCACACATAGCATGTGCAATACCCATCGAAGTAAATTTTGAATCGAAATGAATGGAGAGTGTAACAACCCGATTTGATTATTTAATTTTCATAGATGTTAATTTAAATTTAATTAGTTATTAAAATAAATTCAATAAGAATTTTTATTATTTATTATTAAAAGGTAGGTGAAGTAATTAATGGGGGGGGATAAGGTAGTTGGGGAATTGAATGAGAGGGAAGGATAAGGAAGAGGGAAGGGGACTTGGAGAAGGGTCTCATTTTTGTTTTGGAAAGTTCTACAGGAGGTAGAAGAGGAGGAGGAAAATGGAAAGAATAGATTGTTTTGGTAACTTCTTCTAGGGCACTGTTGTTGTTGGGAACTTTGGGCTTGGGGGCTAGGAAACCACAAGGATTCCTGGATCTAGGGAACATGAGAGGTTGTTCCTAGTTGGTTGGGAGGTTAATATTCAATTGGGCAGTTTGGGAAAGATCAATAACAAGAGAACCAAGGGCTAAATCAACTAATCTGTAGGTTGAGGTACATATTTTATGCATTTTACTAGTTGATCTTTTGTTATTATGTGATCTGGGATCTTTTCATCAAGTGACTTATAAAGAATTTTATTAAATGAACATAAATTATAGTGCACGATTAAAGAGGGAAAATCTCAAAAATGAAGAGACATAAGCATCAAATATGAACAAAAAAACTTGATAACGGAGTTCATCCCTGGTGGACTACGTCTTTGGGTCCTACTCTCAAATGTGTAGGCTTTTTCATTAACTCAACAAAAAACATAAGTGTACCTTATTTTGAAATCAAGCTATAGAAATATTGCTCAGAACAGAAAACAGATAACACCATTGAATTCATGGCATCGAATTACCCAAAAATGACTATCTCCATGTCTCTATCCGACTCTGGCACTCCCAAGCCCAAGAATAAATTTGTCTTGGTTTTTGTGCCCCTGCAACCTACAATTAATGTCGTTGTAATAACCTCAAACTCCATGCCCAACACTACCACACGCACGCCACCCCAAGGTCTAGGAGGATGCACCTTTTAAGCAATTTTCCGAGTATTATTCACGACATAGGGTCGTTGGCCCGTTGGTTTGGGCGTGAAGTTAAGGCATTAAAGAGGGAGGAGTTCCTGGGGTCAAACCTGCGGGCCTCCCCCTTTTGGCTTTGTTGTTATATATATATATATATATATATATATATATATATATATATAACCAAGTTGTTCCACCAATTTTGGCGATGGTCCTATCCAAGGTTCTATTGATTAGCATGTGCTCACATTTGGCATCATCCACCAGATTGGTGGACTTGCCAAATCATTTATTTTTATCAAATTTTAGATACGAGCTATCATTGGGAATTTTCCCACTGCCACATGCCAGCCCATGACTGGGCCACGTGGCTGCCTCCAATTTAGCCACGTCATCCACTTCTCTGTCAGCCTGCCATGTCATCAGCACATTATCGTACGGATTCCATGTCACTACCAACTCATCATGCCACCTCGGTGAAACATCACTGTACAGACTGCCACGTAGAAAAATTCTACTAGTCCACGAATCGGTACAGAAGTGCCAAATATGGGTGACATGTGGTAGCCTCTAGTGCTGGCATGTCACCATGTTGACGTTCACATGACATGTGTCACCTCATTCTCTTGCCACATGTGTTGTACGAATGTTGACATAGCAGTGCAGATGTTGACTCATCCCCCTGATGATTGGGCTAGGTTGACCAAAATTTGATTGCGAGTATATTTCGATCCATAAATTTGTTTGATGAGTCTTTTGCGCCATTAGAAATATTGTGACACTCTCTTTGGGATAATGTCATTTTCACTAAGTTTTGAAAACTTTGAATTTTTTTCCTTTCTCTGTCTATTGAGGCCATTCTAAGTGTCTTGAGTTGCTTCTAGGAGTTTTGAGTTATTCTTAGCCTTCTCTGGATCCTTTTTGGATCATGCCTTCCCACTGAGATATTTTTGGACCACCAAAAGATTTCATCAATCAAAATATATGTGAGGGAAGAGTCCCCTCACTTTGTACTTCTCAATCCACTTTTCATTTCTTAGATGTGTTCCATTTAAGCCTACTCGAAGATAATCAACATCACCCTTGCATGAAGTCACTATCCTTCTATCTAGGATGATGTCTTCCTTTAACTCATCCAAGTACTCAGGAGTAAATTCATCAACTAAAGGTATTGAAACTTCCTCATCCTGATCCATGATCATGGGAGGCTAAAAAAGTTTCAAGTTCTCTACATTTAAAATTGAGTAAATATACATATAAGGTGGAAGATCCAGACAAAAATCGTTGATACCACTTTTCTCCAAGATAGTGAAGGGTCCATAATGAATGGGATTTAGTTTCTTTCCTTCACCCTTCAATATCTCATTGTTGATGTGAAGCCATACCTAGTCTCCAACCTGGAACTGATGATAAACCCTGTGCTTGTCATGTTGAGCTTTATACTATGCTTGAATTTTCTCCAACTATTCCATGACTTCATGGTGCACCCATTGGATCCTATGGATGAACTTGCAGGCACCATCCTCTGTTATTTCTTCATTTGCACTGGTATCTCTCCCATACATCAATTCTAAAGGAACCTTAGGTAGGTACCCAAATCATGTTTCAAAAGGTGAACACTGAGTGGAGGAATGGAAGGCTCGGTTGTAAGCATGTTGTACATAGGGTATATGTTCATCCCATAACTTGGGATGCTTGTTGCAGTAGCCTCGAAGAAAAACTACCACTGTTTGGTTTACCACCTTCATATGTCTGTCATTCTATGGATGGAAAGAAGTTCTCCTCTTCAATTTGGTGTCCATCATTCTCCACAATATTGTCCAAAAATCCCCAAGGAATCGAGTATCTCGATCTAAGATAATGGATGTGGGTAACCCAAAGTGAACACAAACATACTAAAAGAAGAGATTAGCAGTCTGCTCAACAATGATATGCTTTTTACATGGCATCAAAATAGAAATATTGTTGAACCTATCCACTACAACATACAAATAGTCATGACCCCCTCTTGACATTGGTAAAACCCCTACAAAATCCACGGAGATACTTTCCCATGGATGGGATGGAATAGGAAGTGGTGAGTATATCCCTAGTTTTTTATTAGTGGGCTTACAAGTAGAACACATCACACACCCCTTTACATATTTAATTACAATTTCTTTCATTTGAGGCAAGTAACAAAACCTCTGCAAATGAGTTATAGTTTTTCCTACCCCAAAATTCCCAGACACAAGAGAAGTGTGAGATTCTCGTATTACATGGAATCGTCCACTTGTAGGAATACTTATCTTTCCAAGATGATAGAGTAGTTTTCCTTGCAGACAATAGTTCTCTACCTGTGCACCATGCATTAGCTTCTCATATACTTCTTTAAAATCTTCATCAATGGCATATTGTTCCACATATCTATCATGAGATAAAAAAGTATTCTTAAAAATAATAGAAGCAACAATAGGATGTCCTGAAAGCATATCAACTACCTTGTTACTCATACCCTTTTTGTACTTGATTACCAAATGAAATTGTTGTAGAAAACCCATCCATCTGTAATGTCAAGATTGTTGCAGTTTGGTTTGTGCTTGGAGACACTGTAAGGGTTGGTGACTTGTATGTATGAAATTTTACTTCCCTAACAAGTAGTGCTTCCATTTCTTTACGCTTTGAACTAATGCATACAAGTATTTATCATATGTAGTGTTAGCACTTAAACTTGTTAGGGTCTTTTCCCTGATCTCCCTGTTTTCCTAGCCCCTATCTAGTTGTCCAAGCCTTTGTTTACACAGGCCGCAGCAACGGGTTCAAAGTGCAAAATTTGAAGCAGTCTAATATGGACACAAATCAAGCGAGCGAGCAAAGATTAGTTTTCAGCAGCGAGGATCCATCGATGGAGCAGATCAACGGTCATCGGGTAATTGGGGCTGTGAAGTTGCACAAAGGTTTGCATTAGGTGGAGGCCCAAAATGATCTAGGTCGTCTGATCCAGTGGGGACAAGTGGAAGTTGATTAAACATTTTGGGATTCAAAATTTCAGGGTTCTCGTCAACAAGTGCACCCATAGCCCGAAACCCCAAAACACGAAATTCTGGAACCCCCCAAGGCTTGAGCCCACGATGATAGCCCCTGGTCACAAAGAAAGTAGGTTGGAAAGTGGGGGCTAGATAGAAGGTAAGTGGCAAGAAGTCGAGGTCATTCGATGAAAGGACATCTAGGTTGTCCAAACCAAGAAGACACGTGGCACTAGATAGGAGACTTCACAGTTTTGGGGATCGGGGATCGGGGATCCTGAAGACAACGATGTGGAAATCCCTGAAAGGAAAAATCCCAGAGACTGATGGATCATTCTCAACTGTCCAAACATGAAAGACACACAAGCAGGATCTAGGCTAGAAGGGGGTTTTTTCCCTTCAGAATGGACCCCTTTGGCGAAGAATGGAAAGAAATGGGTTAAAATCCCACTTATCCTAAGTTTTGTGTGCGCAAGTTCGCCATGCTAAGTGTCGCGTAGATCTAGATGGCTGAGATCCACACGCCTAGATCTATGGTGTAGGAGCCATATCGAACCCCCCTCGACCTTTTTCCTTTAACAAAGGGGAGGGGGGGGGGGTTCCAAGTTGGTGGTTTCAGAATGTGGGGCCCCCACTAACGTGTCACCTCCTCCTTAACTCGGACCCCCCTGCCTAAAACCCCTTACCATTGCATCCCCCCTCCGAGTTGGCTGCTTACCATCCTTCACTTACCGTCCATGTTTCGACTTCCATATATCCTCTACACTCTCTCTCTTCTGCCCATCACATCTCTCACTCTCCCTCCTCGTCTCATCCTGGCACACCTGTCCTCCACTCAGCTTCAGGCTGCATCCCCTTATCACTCCCGCCTATCATCTCCTGCCAGGTGTTCTACCACTTGCCTCCACCTGGGTAGATAGTCCCTATCATGCCTACTACCACGACCTTTCCCCTGCTCCCACATCATCACCTCGTGCCACTTCACCTTGGTCCTATCACACCTCAGCATCCACGGTCACCAGCCAGTCTTCCTTGCATATATTCAACAAGGCACAGAAGGCAAAGGGAAGACATCCATGTATTCAAGCACAGATGCTGACTCAACTCACTTAGATCCCGATGGAGTAGTTAATGTAAATGTGGAAGGTGGGTGAGACATCGTCACCTTCCATAAATAGAATGCTAGAAATGAACAAAGCACATAGGTAGGCTATCAGTTTGAACTGACAGAGATCACATCTGATGGAACACTGCATGGGCATTCTGACCAACACCTGCATGTGCATCCTGATAGAGAAACTCACCAATGCAAATCGTTAAACTCATGACATGATCGTGCCTTCAGGAAAGGGAGCCAGTTCTAAGTATTTGTAGGCATTTTTTTTATTTTTTAGTGTTCTTTGGTGGACCAGAGCTCCCATTTTTTAATATGTTTTAACAACATAGCTATGTTTGGTTATGTAACAGATTTGAGGCTTTCAGTTAATAGAAGTTAGTTTCCTTTCACATCTCTGTAAAACTTGTGTCAAACACTTGGAATTGGAGGATCCAGTCGAGGATTGTTATGCTGTTATGATGGAGGTTTGATCATAGTAGTATCATGATAAGTTTTACTCATTTTCCTATGTTGTCTTTTTCCCTCTCGCATTGAATAGATCAGATTTAGAGGATCCAGTCAAGATGTTGCAGTTGTAGGATGATGGAGGTTTGATCATACTGCAGTTGTAACTGTGTCCCTCATAGACACATTTCAATGTCTAAAATTTGGTTTCGAGAATATCATCGAGTCTGAGTTTTTCCCCTCGAAGCTGCTAGAAATTCAGACGCCATAGAAGTTTCATTTTTCTTCTCACCAAGTCTTCCCTTTGCGTGCTTTTAAACTCAACTCACTGGATGAAGTTAATGTGGCCCTCACTTCCCTGTGCATTTCTTGTTCAGTTATGTTTTGTAACATCATTCTAGTGCTGATTTTTTTCCATTGACCTCAAACCATTTAAACCAACAACCAAAAAACACTGATGGGTATCAAGCTTACCTCTAATGCAATCCAGAGGTGACTTATGGTGCTAACATTTATGGTGTCATTGTCGGGGAGGAAATTGAAGATTTTCCCTGGGATTGAACGACAAAGCTTATTGGTTCTGAGGGTGCATCAGAACCTAGTACATCAAAGATTGCAACTATGCACTTGGTGACTCCACTGTGGTGACTCCAATTTTTCCACTTCACTATTTCAGTTGTGGCCACTTTTAGCACACCTGAAAGCTGACCCAGAGGAGCTTTCTTGAGAAGGTTTTCAACACCTTCTTTCTCAACTTGAGAAGTTCTCTGGGGGAATAAAAACGTTAGGTTCTGGCCTTTGAGGGTGAACAAAGACTAGATACATTCAAAGATGTGCATCATTCACCTGGTGACTCCATGATTAAAGGACTGATTGACAACTCCACCGGTTCGAAATGGACAAAATCCTGGCTCTGAGGTTTGCTCCCTTTAATTTCTCTGTTGTTTCTGGTTTTCCCAATGTTGTTCCTGCTCCAAACGAATGGAATGATTATTTGCCTATATTTAGAGAGCGCAAGGAGGAAAACCTTGCTCAACATCTCTGTGAGTTTCATGAACTCATGCATCAGTGGGAGATACATCATGAGGATGTATTAATGAATATGTTCATGTACTCGTTAGCAAGGGATGCTCGTGAGTGGTACCATTCTTTACCCCCTGCTAGAATTTCTTCACTAGGAGGATTCCATGCAGCCTTTACTAGGCATTTTCAAGCATTTTATTTCTCTGAGTTTATTTGTCATGATTGTTGAGAGGAATATGAAGACAGTGATCAAGATTTGGATGATTCTGATAGAGCCTGTAAGGATGAGGACCATGAAGAGGAGGCTGCTCTGGAAAATTTGATAGAGCTAGTAGAATATCTCTCTGCAGAGATAGAAGAGTTGAGGGAAGATCATGATTTTTGCCTTTTTGAAGAAAATACAGAGGATTTTCCAGTTCTTGAAGCAGATGTTCCTGGCAGCCCAATTGAGGGATTGAAGGAAGATCATGACTGTTGCCTTTTTGAGGAAGATGGAGAGGATTTTCCAGTCCTAGAAGCAGATGTTCTTGACATCCCTACTGACGATGATAGCATTGAATATTTCATGACTATAGAGGCCTTACATTCCACTACTAACGTGCCTGTTGTACCAAGCTATGAGGATTATTCAGATGAAGAACATCAGAGCCCTCGCAGTTTGCTAACCAGAGGAGTAGCCAGCTTGTATATGAAAGGTACGAATCAGAGTCTGAGCTGGACATGCAAGAATTCCAAGAGCAGACTACAGAGCCTCATCCTTTGTTCAATAAAGAAGAATATTACAAGGAAATCAACCATCCTGGGCCTGCAGAAGATGTTGAGCAGTGGATTGAAGAGAAAATCTTTCCCACGGGTCCTTTTTATGATGATTATGAATATAACCCTTGGGAGAGAAAAGAAGAAGAACCAGAGGAGTACCAGAAGGGGTAGTTTATCCCCTGTTTAGATCCTATCTGTGAGTAGCCACCACCTGAGATCAATCAGCCTACACTAGCCTTTCACCCCCCTAGGCCTACCATAGATATTCAGCCACATGTGAACAACCATGTAGCTGAGGAGGCTACCTATTACAAATTTTATGGAGTTTTCCGCTTGGCCTACGAGCCTATGAAGGAATACATGGAATTGTATTTCCTTCATGTTTTGAAACCACCCAACTTTCTCCTGACCTCATCATTAGGAGGAAAGCTGAAGGATGTAACACTTTTTTTGTCGCAATTACATCATCTTCTAGTGATCATTGACATAGTAAAGGATCTTCCAATTAGGAAGTTACTTGAATGGCTATGGTGGAAGTTTTCTTTCACCTAGCCCCATCCAAAAACTAAATTAGTTTAGGACTGTACATAAATAAGCTCCTTGGAGCATGTGTGTTTGTTTTGTTTTATTTATCTGCCTGTATTTTTCAAAAGGATTTTTTGGGGCTCGAATCCATAGCCCAATGCAGAAGGTGATTGGAACTACTTGTACTTGGTAACTCGTAGGGAGCATGCCATCCCCCATGGAACCTAATGTTAGCACATAAACTTGCCAGGGTATTTTCCCTGATCTCCCTGTTTTCCTAGACCCTATCTAGTTGTCCAAGCCTTTGTTTATGTAGGCCATAGTTGTGGGCTCAAAGCACAAAATTTGAAGCAGTCTAATATGGACACAAATCAAGAGAGCGGGAAAAGATAAGTTTTCAGCAGCGAGGATCCATCTGTTATCACTGAAATTTCGTCTGCACATGGCGACAAGAACTCCACATCATCAAAACAACAATGAAGTCATTTATGGCACTGAATTAAGTTCACAGCATTCCAGAAGGGTCAAAAACTATACGAAATAACCAAAAATTGAAGGGCACGTTACAGCAGTAGGGTGCGCGCGCGTATGCGCGGGACAAAAACGTATCACACGCACATGCGCGCCCAACACGCGACTGTCCACACAAAAATCCGTGCATATGCTAATACGGCGCATTAATTGCTTAAGTCAGCCTCCCGACCGCCTATGGACCGGCCCCCAAGATGATTTGACCCTTAGATCAGGGTCGGCTCTGCAAATTCGGCGAATTAATGGCCTAACTGAACCCTAAATAGGTCTGTGTTCACACTGGAAGTTGGTTACGTGACCGCCTGGAAAAATGATATAAATAGCCGTGAAGACTCACTGTTTCAGCAAAGAATTCCAAGAAAATTTACGCTGTCCAGATGATTCAGAGCTCAGTCTTTGACAAGCTATCCATTAGCGGCCTAACCCAGAGTTCTTTCACCACTCATTTCAGTTCAGTTCTATTCATTTTGTAAGGAAAGAATTGTGTTGGGGGCTCCGAAGGACCTTTCGCTGGAGGGAGAGGGAACCCCTGTCTCTATCTTCAGCGTGTGCTCTGGTTTCACTAATAGATCAAGCCTTGAAACCATTGATGACTCCCTTGTCTTATGTTTAATGTTTTTGTTTATTTTTGTAGTGTTATTTGCTTTAAGTTGGTAGTTAGACTGTATTCTGTTTTGTTTTCTGTTAACCCTTTGCTGCCACAGATGTTCTGTCCTGAGGAACCCAATAGGAAATGCAGAGCGGTCTCCATTTTGCTCACCTGGTGACTGATTGACCGCGAATAGACTGGCGACTCCGCTGGGGATTTAAGGTATCAAATCCTCTCTCAATCGGGTTCAATTCGCTTTCCTTTTGTTGTTTTTAACTTGCAGGGACTCAAACCGGCTTTCGCCGACCTGTTAACCGGCTGATTCACAGTAGAATCGAGAGAACCGGTGTTTTTTCTCAAACGCGCCGGTATTCCACCCCACAGACGCGCGCATGCACTCTGGATTTTTGATATAGTCCGCGCGCACACGCGCACCTGTCCAGGCTAACAGCCGCGCATTTGACTAAATTTTTTTTTTTCATTGTAAAGGTTTTGGATGTGATTTT